>JAVFBX010223528.1:0-11226 GCA_034783855.1 Mopalia kennerleyi | reverse complement strand
CTAAATCAACACTGTATACAACTTTTGGAAATTTGTGTTTTTTTTGTAATTGCTTGTCGGGCAAGCAGCTTTAAATAGCTAATCTAACATCGAGGCTGTCCTGTGACTGCAGTCCATGTGTTCTTTTGCGATTTTTCTTTGTATGGGAGCTCGTCGGGTTTGTAAACAAATCAGCAAAGCGATTTTATTTCAGGTCGTAGTCTAAACAAGTATATGACCGGACCGTTTATTCAGTAAAGACTTCGGGTTTCGTTTGCTAGATAATATCATGAAGTGCACTACAGTTCTGTGTTTTATTTGTTTAAATAATGCTATTTGTAATTGAAAGCTTATATTATATCTATTCAAACTGTCCCTCTAGTGCTGTGACATTCGTAAACATGTGCGTATATTACTCAATAGAAGTACATATTCGTGAGTGGAATCTGGTAGCCAATATAATGTTTGGATAAAGCCCTTTAGCTAGAGCAGTCAGAGTTAGTTAATTGTACGAAACTTAAAATGTAGTTTAAAATCGGATATTAGAGGTTTTTCTAACCCAGGTTCTAGTTTGTTCAGTAAACTTTGAAATGGAATAATATCGAAACATAGACTCATAAGCAATTTTAATTTTGTTCAATAATGTTTAATTAAAACATGTTTTATTTCGAAGCTAGGTCCCGGGTTCGAATCCCAATGGAGAGAAGCAAATTTTTCTCTCTTCATTTATTCAATACATATCAGATACTACATATATAAGTTGCTCTTGTAAGAAGTGTGTCAGATTTTGTAGTTTGCTGCAATAACAATGCTCCGAAAGCTGAATATGAAACCGTGTAATACATCGGATATTCAAATAAATACGCATGCACATGCACATGCACATACGAATGATGGAGGCTTTATTTAGATCATATCATAGATAAGAGGCTTGCTGTCTGGGCGATACGTGGACTTTTGGTGTATACGGGATATTTATACAATCCACAACCATTTTAACATGGTTCTTTGAAGAACTTATAAGGGTTCGCTATATGATCCACTCTGAATAACCTTTATAGGTTCTATCTAGAACCACTTTTTCTTAGAGTGTACACTGTCAAATGACACAGCTACAAACATGTAAATAATCAGAGACTTATGATATCACAGACAGTTCAAGGCCAAAAGAGATCCCATTGAAATCTAACACTAGATATGGTTACATGTATGTTTAATAAAATCTGCGCTCACTCCTAACACATAAATAGTCAAAGCAAAACCCCTAAACTCAGTATCGAATAAAAGCTAAGCTTATAAATGGCAGGTTCATGTGTGGAAAGGTAAAATGTCATATTGTGTTTTTTTGTAATTTCTTTGACCATGGAAACCGGTTCAATAATATAGAGGATTCTCATCTACATAAATTAAAGGGACTTCTAGTTAAACACGGTACATTGATTGATCCGATTCATAACAGCGATTGGAACCGTTTGTTAAACATTGGAAGGACACACACGAGTTAGGGTATAATTGGTACAGCCAATACGGTATGTGATTATGAATACCTAGCAGAGATTAACACAACTTAGATCGAAAAACAACAAGGCGTCAGGTTTTTCAGATAATGTTATACATTGTTCTATTCACGCAGTGTGCTAGGAGAAGCAGTTACAGTTGGGTACAGTTTTAATCTCCCTACCATTGAAACCCTCACTGCGAAAACTGGAATCTGTCAAGTTTTTCTAAGTTAAACAGGGCTCCCACATTGCAAAACAACAACAACAACAACAACAACAAACAAAAAACAAAACGAAAAAATCCCCTCAAATTCAAGCCCGAAACTCAAACTTGTTCTGTCAGTTGTCACAAGAAAGCCGTTTATAATCCTTGCGTTCTATCTCTTAAACCATTAAAAATAGTGCGAAAAGCTTATTATGAGCGTAAGCATGGAGAAAGATGTGTCTGTGATCCTATTCTCGACTTGGAAGCTGTTTACCCCGCATAGCGTAAAACGTCAAGCAATACTCATATCAAAAGTAGTTAGAGTTGTATTGGCAGAATACTTTGAGGTATTTAACAGAACTTTAACATCCGAACAAGAACACACTGATTTACTGATTATGATTGATCTTGTGGAAATTCCTCAAAATTTTGTGATTTCGATGTATAAAAAGTCCGGCCATGTCTGACATCCAGACAGACAAACCAATCATAAATCGACCAATCACGAGACTCATCTCAATATCAGTCATGAAACGGAAGAAGGTCACAGACACTTACAGAATGGAAATATTGAAGCACGTTATACAAATAAGCTGAATGCGGCTGAGATATTTCGCCCTGGGATTGATTTCCAATAGGTGTATATGAGTGATCGTCATGTAATCAATCGGTCAATAATAAGAGTTTCATTTCGAGATCACTCATGAAACAGAAAACAAGCCACATACACTTACATAATTTAACTATATATACACATTACAAAGAAGGCTGATATCGGCTAAAATCTTTCTCCCTCGTGTTGATTTCAAGGAGATGCATAATCAATGCACGTTAACATATGTTTTAGAAGACACATTTACAAACTAGTGTATAATAGATCCCATATATCGAGCTACTTTCACAATAAAACGCATATTGATTTATTCCAGAAGAAATAGAGAATAAAACATAGCAAAAGGTTCGATGAGCACATAGATCGTACAGGCGATTATTCAAACAGGGCATCTCATCATACATTGCCTCGCATCTCATGTAGCGACTTACTGCACCGCCTGGCATATAGAAGACTTAAATAAGGGATAATGTGGGTTTTATGTAGATTTATACCACATCAATTTTATCGACCACGCTACACGTCTCAGCAGCTGCACGGAACATTACGCTACAACAAGTCAGAGGTTACCGTACCATCTTTATCTATTGATCCTGCATTTCAATGAGGGGATTTTTTAAAAACTCTCCGAATAAATGTCACAGCTGTTAATACTGACGTTCAGTGATACTTCAAGTTTTAGTCTTTTTACATGCCCACGTGTCACATAACGTTCGACGTCTGGATGGCATTTCGATCGATCGATCGATCAATCAATCAATCAATCAATCAATCAATCAATCAATCAATCAATCAATCAATCAAGCAAGCAAGCAAGCAAGCAATCAATCAATCAATCAGTCAACCATTCACTCAATCAATCAGTCAATCAATCAATCTGACATGCAGTAATTGCATAATGCCTTGTCTCATCATGAGCTTGCATTATGATGTAACTTGAAATGAAATTCGTTTTAATTGCTCACAGAAGACGTTGTGCGTTATTTTTATTTTACCCTATAGATTATGCCCGGCCCTGAACCACGGTGATCAATATGTAGATAATTGGATATCTAATTAGATAACTCATACCTTTTTAAACAGAGTAAAGGAAATCAACGCGGTGCTGGTTGCTTCGGTAATAATAATAATCTATATAACAAATTGTTGTTTGTTGTTATTTTTTTATTGCTTCGGATCATTTTTGATTAAAAAAATAAAATTAGGATCGGTAATGTATCTATGACCTTCAAAATGGCGCTCTCAGTCAATCATAGTACAAGATCAACATATTTGAATACATGGGGGGGGGGGGGGGAGGGGGGGATATGTATTTTATTTTTTTATTTTTTGATATATAAATAGCATAATATTAAATGGTTGACTCTTGTTATAAGCGACTTCAAAACACAGATTGTGCAACTAAAACCTAGAGATCCGGTGTTTTGATCCGCAAGGAATTATATGTTCCGGAAAGCCCACAACAGTTATATGGACTCTCCGACAAAATTAATGACTGCGGGCTCACTAAGGTTAAGATTTTTTAAATCTTTGATTTGGATAGCAAATAAAGAAACCAATCACCATTTTTTGTAGCGTAATCCTAAGAAGAAAAGCAACGAAAAGCGACTGCAACAACAACAACATCAAGATGGCTAAGCGTCAAGCCCATACTATTAATGTATCTTGGATATTTCCTGTTTGCCTGAGATCAGTAACACGTGTTTGAAAAGTAGTCATACTTGAACCTCAAAATTAGGCGGAAAACATTTCTCTTCGCTGGCTTCAGAGTTTTGTTTTTCTGCTTTCGGCGGTCAAAGAATATCTCGCGTGGAATATCTCACCCAAAAGGATTTCTGTAGTACAAACTGATAAACATACATGTAGTTCGTGTTGGCTATAGATTGCACAGTTCCTATCTGATTTGACTTCAGAAGACAAAGTATTCCTAAATTAATTTGCGTGTAGTTTTAAACTATTTTGAAATCGCTCGGGTTATTAATGTGTGTGGATTATGCGCAGACGGCGGTAAATATCATATGCTTCCGGCGAACAACAAGTATCACCCCAGAGCATATTCATACACCTTTCACAGCCTCACTAAGTGATTTCACTACGATTAGGACGAGGTTTAGCCGATTGATCCAAGCAAAGAACAATAAATAACTGATGACTACGGACATTTCTTATTCTAATTATTTATTGTAATTTGAAAACGATGACTGTTGATTAAGAAATATCTAGATGAAAAATGGTAATTATTTTAACGTAACGGTTTCTAAAGTTGAGAAAGAGTGTTATTTCCTGGGGAATTCCAAATAACTCTCTCTGTCGTAGAGTGTTTTATTCTACGGTATGACTGGCTATCAGGCTTGAGATTAACTCTGTTTGGAGTTATGCAATAGTTATTCAGCTAACGTCAATGCCAATGGACCATTTCTTTAGAAAATTTGAAGTGACTGAATGATATATTGGATGTGACTACGTTGCCATTTGGTTTGTTCTTTATCTCTCAGAAGTCGATTTCAGATTGATTCTGTTGTATGTCAAGTTTTCTTTTCTCTATATAATTTGAAAAAAATTGGCGATATTTGCATAACGATTCTTGCGAAAGTACGCCTTTTTTGCAAAATACTATTACGAAAAAAAAGGAAATGACTAGTCGTTAGAAAGGTGTGAATCTATTAACAAATCTGCACCTAGGAACGAATTCAGGCTTCATTCTATAAGGAGTATCTAAAGTTCGCACGATAGAGTGTTCGCCTGTTACCCATAGTCAAGGGTTAAATGCCTGGCGATTTTTTTTGTAGAAATGTTTAATTCTCTACATTAATTAAACACAACTAATTTATTGTTTTAAAGATATATCTAAATACAAATAAATCTGAAACATACATTTGAATACAAAACACATTTAATAGATATGTTTCTTTCTACAGGCAGTTTACACGTTGATATTTACAATGGCACCACAAGCGCCTTTAAACAGAAATATGACACAAATGGTATAGACATACAGTGCACATGGTTCATAGGATGCACTTCAAGAACATTTAATATATGGCGCAGAAGGTAGATTGGGTTTGACCAATAAACCCACAGTAAACCGTCTCACAAAGTTTTTTTCGTTTACATTTTTGTTGTATATAAATCATATGTTAAATGGCTAGTGTAACCATTATCGTAAGTTATAGTTGAGTTATGTTCATAGTTTTTTTTACATACGTAAAAGTTTGTACAAATATATTTTTTAACGTTGTTGATCTCAGTTTAGACCACATGATTCTCGAATACTGTAAGACTTTGCCCTGACGATTTGACAAATGTAATGGTGGATGATTTCTGATAAAAGCAGAGGGTTTGCTTATAGTGAATTATGACAATTTCGTTTTTATTTGATATCAGATTTCATCTTTCATTATGTCTTTGTCCAATCCAAGATATCTGTCCGTAATTTCAGTCGGCATTAAAATAAGAATCAGAAATAAAGCACTGTATTTTGATTATGTAGGTCGAGGAGAATCTACCACAATATAATCGTCATTTTTAAAATCATCTTCTAAATGTTCAGGTGTTTGCTTCAGTTGCCTCCCTTGAAAGTCTAATCGGCCACTGGCAGGTAAATTCGTATCATTTATGCAAACTCCACTTGGGTGCTCGGTAACTCCCGGAGACTCCCGCTGAGGTTCGAAATCCGGGCAGATATCTTCGTCTGACGAATCCCCGAGTTTGGTCGAGGTCTCGTATTGAACGTGGAATTTTTGGTGTAGCCTGAAATAAGAAGAATAAGAACAGTGTGAAAAGAACATAAATCTGGAATTAAAAGAGGGAAACCTATTGATAAAGGCGCATTCTCCCAGTGAGATATGTAACAACGATTTGAGGTGATTTCCCTTTTTTCGGGGCTTTTGATTGGTCAGCTAATTATTCATTGACCAATAATAATGCTGCAAATAAAGCGAATCCCCTTAAGTCGTTACAACAAATGGTACCGTGAGAATGCACCTTGAAGCTTCTGTACTATCGGATTTAAGGGAAAGTAAAACAATCAATGCAGGATAGAAACTGGCCACCTCTGCGACAGGATTTCTTCTTTTGCCGAAAAAAAGGAATATCTAAACCGCTCTAGTCACTATTTATTTATTTATTTATTTATTTATTTATTTATTTATTTATTTATTTATTTATTTATTTATTTATTTATTTACAAAGTGTTGGTGGGATCTTAAAACTCATAGAAACAGAACGGCTGATCAAATAGAAATATTATTGTGTTGAGCCTATTAATAGTGTTTTTGTGTAAATTGATCATTAGATATCTCGTTGGAATAGTACGATTGTTTTCTCTATACTGCATACAATCTCCTAAGTAACTGAGACACACTTTTCTCAACTTGGCACGTACGTATATACGGCATGACTTTTGACATATCACCTTTTTGTACAGTAAGTATTATTATCAACCTATGACCTCTAGTTAGAAATTACAACGTACACTGCACACATAACATAACGTTTCTTCCACACATATAACGCACTTCTCCCTAGCAGGCCTTGTTATCTTCTACGTATAATATTTTTATTTCGTAATTATTAGAATTATCTCGTACACTGTACATATTACATAGGTACTAGAAGTTGCAACGTTTTTGCCATGAATATAACGTATACCTATTATCTCCTGCGTAGAGGATTTATGTCGTTTCTCTTTATATACGCATATGACCTATAAGGGTATTAACGACGACTGGAAATGAATAACCATCGTTTATGAACAATATACATGTATACATTAACTTGCGATATAATTACTCGATACCTCGATGTTAATTAAGGATGAAGACAAATTATCTTATACACAAATACGCAGAGTAATTTTACTTTAAGAATATCCGAAAATATACCGGCATTTATAAAGTGATATTATCAGTTTGTATCGGATGTATTATCATTAAAGTTCTAGATATGCATTCTTCCAATGTACATTTTACAAATGAACAATTCTGTAATTGATTTCCAGAAAGCATATTATCTATTAACACAAGTAAATTATTATTAAATTCTCTTCCATTTAAGTTTCAAATAATGTATCCTGAACAGTATTTACGCTAAAGACAAGCCTCCTTCCATCCAGTTCAGAGTAAGTTTATATTTTCATGTTGTTAGGGCCATTTATCCAGTATTCATTTTAAGATCTATCTTAATTATTTAAAAAACTCTTATATTCATTTGAACATATCTCTTATTCACTTGATTTAGATAACTCTCTTATACATTTTAAGATCTCTCTTATTCATTTAAAGAATTATCTTATTCCTTTAAAGATCTCTCTTATCCATTTAAAGAATTATCTTATTCCTTTAATTGACCTCATTTATTCATTTGAAGATCTCTCTTATTCATTTGAAGAGTTATCTTATTCCTTTAAAGAGCGCTCTTATTCATTCGAAGAAACTAGTTTATTTATTTATGTAGGCACAATTTTTATCATTAACAGGTATCTCAAAATAGTTAAGATACCTAATCCGATTAAACTATAGTCTAACTCTTGATAACAAGTACCATATTTGAAAGGCGTAACATAGGGTTAGTTTATTAAATTTGCACAGAACATATTCAACTGAACGATTCGATTTACATCAAGATCAAACAGTGTAAACAAGCAAACCAAGAATGCCGTTCTTTGAATTCAAGATATCACGGCAATTTCAGCGCGTAAAGTTTGCTTTCAGCAGAGTTTTATATTTCCCTTCTAAGAAAGCACAGACAACGGATTTCGGATTACCCACCGACATTTGGAAAGTACCTGGTACCATTCGATACAATATTGTTTGTGAAACAGTAGGTCGCATTCATTTTAATCTAGTATTGGAGAACGGGAGAAGTTTAATGTACAGATCTTTGTTTGCTGTCGTCTATTTGTTGACAAAATCTACTTCCAAGGGCCGTTCGTGAAATGATTCAATTTACAGGACTAAGCAAAAGCTTCATCTTGCAAGATTTGGTTTTTTTTACAACGCGAAAAGTGTTAAATTCAAATTAGGACAGCTGATTTTCGTCTAGGATTTCACTTTATAAAATCTGACATCAAGTTAGGTTTGACAATGGCAGAGGAGAATGACAGAATAGGCGAACCAGAATCGGTTTGGCAGCCATTGAAATTAAGGGTGGTCTTAAACAGAAATCCCTATTGAAACCCGAATATTGGTTTGGTTGTTGTGAAAACGCGGACATTTCAGAAAAGCGAACCGTAATTGGCCATTTATTGGAAAACCAGACGACGGACAATTGGCCAATCAGAGGCACTGACACATAATGACTCGACCTCAAAGCGTTATCCAATGACAAATGATCTTTAATGATCGTTACATTGAAATTAAAGCCCGCTCTGTGTTGTTAAGACAACAAAAGCCTTTTCACTGCCTGTCTTAGAGAATCGAGTGGCCTGTGTTTGAGCGCTCTTCATGTTAATCTGTAGACTGCTAAAGAGACCAATGATTGGTTGGTAGAAAGGCTAATAGAAGATTTATCGCCTCCATTTCTAAAGGACTTATCTTTTTATCAATATCTCGAAAGGAAAGCTGGCATATTTGAATGCGCGAATCAGAAGAAATTCATTATTCTTCCTCAATCGCCAATCACAATTTGAAATGTTTTCGTTGATTTTATTAGAACACAAATTCTCTATAAGCTGTCTTTTAAAGCCGGATCAGAACAATGCAAAAAATAAGTCTCCTTAAAACATGAATAATCCGTTTTACTTAAATAAAATTATTCGATTCTAATTTTTGTTTTTCAGTAATTTTGACATAAATATATTTTACACTTGCCTGTAGGCGAAGAAAGAACAATTTATAAACTATAAGCCACAGTTCTTTCCGTTATCCTCCGCTGATACGCTATTCTCTGGACCATATGAGTTGTATATAGCAATACACTACTCAAGATTACACTCTTAGAAGTAATGGTTCGTTGAGGGTTCTTTAGAGAAGGGTAGAATTCTAAATGGAACCATAACGACAAAAAAACGGCTCTTTGTTATTATAAGATAGGGATAAATATATGAAACAGTTGGAGAGAGGGTTCCATGCAGAACCATAAAGGTTTCCACCAGAGTCATGACCGAAGAACCATAAGAGTTCCGTTAGAGCTATATTTTTCTAAGAGTGTGTGACAAAATATATTCTTAGATTATCTATAATGGATGGAATTAATTATTAGACTATAAAAATACCCAGGATACAGTTGCAAAAAAATAGTCCACACAGGCAATCAATAACAACCCTGCATATACTGAAAGCTGAAAGGTCATTTCCGCTTCAGTTCTGTGAGAAAATGAGGGATTCGCTTTCAGCGCCATGTACATGGTCAGCTGGAAATTTGTAAAAGTACTGCCTGTCACCCATTCGTAACTTCTGGAATGTACTGTGCTCAACATTTCAGACGTCCAGCAAGTGTCGCCATGTTGACATGCTTTTTTCTTCCAATCAACTAAAAACAAAGTTAGCATTGTGTCGAGATTTAAAGACTTTTTTTTTATCAAGTTTGGCTTTGAATCATAATGTAAATCTAAACTAAATTTGGTACTCTTCAGCCAAATGCAATTGACTTAGTTTTATAGTGTAGGGAATAGTGAGCATACAGTGGTGAAAAGGCTTCTGGCGAACGAAATACGATATAAGGGCATATTCATACATCTATGACGGCTGAGCTTAGTGATGATATCGCGCGAGGTTTGGTCGATGGTCCTGTCACCAGTTGATTACCTGAATGGAATAGTATTTTGCGTATGTGTCTAAGTTAACAAGCTGGCAATTGTAAAGTTTCCAAAATGCATCTGAGAAGCACTTCTTGTAAGACGACAGCGCAGAGCTGAACGGTGAACGTTTGGTGGTGCATGTAAGCATTTCTTCACTATATGATTGACAACGAGACAATGTACTGCATAGGAACATAGTTTGTGGTTTAGATTTAACGAAACATCAAAAGTGTCTTGAATAAGTCTCATATAAGCTTGTCACAGCCTTCAAAATAAGACAGTTATTGTTCTTATTAATTTAAAATTGTTCTTGAAAGTTGTGTAATCTCAGTTGATACTAAAAACAAAAAGACTAAATTGACACAGGGCGCCATATTTTTTCACACAATACATGCTTATATAGTACTGAAAAACCTGAACAGAGAATGGATCGGATGTAAAACCTTAACCGGTAATAGAACCGACGTAAAACTTGAACCGGTAATAGAACCGACGTAAAAACTGAACCGTTAATAGAACCGACGTTTTGCAGCATGCTGTGTTAATATTCACTCGAGACAATTGCAAGAAATATCACTTTATGTGTTTTATGTTTGGTGCGGTACAAATACTAATAAGCGAAAATAATACGAATCATGATCTGAATATTGTATAGGAATTAACCTTCCAAACGTGAACGGATTATATATTGGTGTGTAATTTCATTTAACCCATGCCTGCAAGCGATAATCAAACAGATCCAACGACCCGTCATTTGTAAGAGTAAACAATTTCTACTATAGTTAACACGGATATTTGATCGCAGTCAAATATGAGCTCAGATTAAATACACGATGACTTCTCTTAATAAGCGATCTGTTTGAAGAGTTCAAAGGCGCCTTAATTGATGACACTTTAGATATAACGAAATTTAACCATACATCTGATAAGTAAAACACTATCTACATATGACCATGATCGTGCCAGTGTGATGAACTTTTGGGAATGTTTATATGATCCGATAGTTGTGGGCATTAAGGTAAATCAAAGCTTATTCACACTGTCTTCAACTCTGCTTTCAATGTTATTTACCGCAAATCAACCAATCAATCAACCAATCAATCAATCAATCAACCAATGAATGAATGAATGAATGAATGAATTAATGAATGAATGAATGAATGAATGAATGAATGAATGAATGAATGAATGA
>JAVFBX010223517.1:0-11226 GCA_034783855.1 Mopalia kennerleyi | reverse complement strand
ACACGTGGCGATTACTTCGGCGATTGATAGAATCGCCGCGACCGGGCGATTATAATCGCCCGTGTGTCCCCCGCATAGCAACCTTTCATTTGTATTTCATAAGTGAATATGCTACTTACCTTTCCGAGTTTCACTATAAATTGTGTAATCTCTGTCGCTCGATAGAATGGGACAATGTGCGGCAGCACATTCACGGATTTTTATCCCTTTATTAAAGGGATAAGAATTAAAAGTTTAAACCAATCCCAGGTTTAACTGAATAAAACACATACATACTAGTGAATCCTTTTTGACTAGACTATCATTTTCGGATTGCTACTTGAATTTGGACTACGATTATGTCCGATGGCGAATAGTAGGCATTTAGAAGTCCAAATTATTTGTACCAGATTGAATGCAACCGAAATTATTCTAGAAAAGTGTGACACTTCCACAAATAAATCAGTCGCTTATATTGTCAAGTAGTCGACAGTTGGCCCCACGCTATAGCTTAGTTTCGTACCTATACTCCATTCGTACCTCGATCCTTATAAGGATTTAAGTATTGAGGAACGATTAGAGTATAGGCAAAAATCGAAGCTAGCACCGCGCCGTTTTCAATCCTGACGCATAGCAGATCAGTTAAAGAGTGATAGATTTTTCCTCAGCTTTCTACAGATTAGGATTACGCATGCGCACCAGTATGTGGCTAGTTGGTCACAAAACAAAAGAACAATGCATTCACCAAGAATAAGTTTTATTGAAACGAAACTATGTACAGTTTACATATTCGCCAGCGTTGGATAACCATGTTGTAATATGTACAAAAATGTTCATGGTATATTCATGTATATATGTTTTTGTATATTTACTATCTACGCACATCTTGTACGTGAAGGAAATACATGTATTTACTCGGTGCATGTAATGTTGTATAAATTTTGTATAATACATATTTTGGTTTTTTGTAGTGTTTGCACCAGAGTGCTGCATTTTTTTTCATAACCAACATTCTTTCATTCTCTGAAAATTTACATACTAAAGTACTCAAAAGTATATTCCACATTACTCTTACATAAAGACATACATTTGGCACGATTTGCTCTAAATATAATGGAGGTGGACAAAGTCAGATAAATAAATATAAAAATTGATTTTGATGGCTCTAACACAGCTAGATGTCGGCCTTGTCATTACTAAAAATTCCCTGCCAATAAAATCTCATAGCCCACTGATCAAATATAAACATGTGTGTTAATTGAACAATAACTATCTTTCAAACGGAGTTTTCCAAATGATATTGGTTTGTTTGACCGAGTTGTTATTTCGTACTTACGATTTGTTTTTTCCTTACAGGTTACCAGTACAATGGGTGAATAAACTGACGGTACCATAGCCGACAAAAATATCTTACATGATTATTATTCTGGAAATGTTATTGTGTCAAAAGTCATACGGAGGGTTTACATAAAAATCAGTAGTATTCGAGAAAAATAACGGAAATTGTTTCCGTGAAAAAGATAGGATATGTCCCCATTGAGAGTGACGAGTTAGAAAAGAGGAGCTGTAAAACATGATGATACACAGCACAAAAATGGTTTTCAGGTTACCTATTAGCTTATTGAGCACCAAGGTAAACAAATCTCCCACCCTAAAAAAGACATTAGAAGTAACTGATTTCTTGCTTAAGATTTGCCACAATTTAGCTACAATGAAAGAGTGAAAAATAGAAATGTAACCGATACAGGAAAAACGTTTAAAACAGATCAATGTTCTATTTAGAGGCTTATTTGAAATGTACGAGTGAGGCCATTGCTCAACTATAATATACTATGCATTGAAGGGTGTTTAACATGGCACTCTGCTGTATTAATTATTATGGCAGTGTCTCGTGAATTGATCTACCAGCTGTGAACCATACAATGCCTTAAGAACTAAACCATAACACATTTGTGGACCACATATACAAGAATATAAATCAATCAGAAAATAAATCAAGAATTTTTAATGGATATTTTAAATAATTGCTGGAGGTGATTACTAAATTCTTGAAGCCTTTTTCTTACAGATATAAACTAAATAAAAAAAAATAAATAAAAAAAAATAACCGTAGAACCAATATAAAAAAATATTGGCAAGATTTTTCATTTGAAATCTAAGATCTATAAAACAATTTGAATCTGAAATTCACAATACAAAAATGTTTTTGGTGAATTCAAGGGGAAAAAAAGTTTAAAAAAATAGGAAAAGTAATAAGACAATAAATTGATGGCGAAATAGGGATAAGAAAGAAATGAGATCGTTTCCAAGCCCCTAAAGCTGATATGTAAATTTATCTGTAACAACATTCAAAACAGTTGTTAAAATAAAAATATGTAAACATGTGAATGTGGATCAAAACTTAACAATGACATAGTAACTAAATGGGTTAGATCTGACTTTTTGAATGTAAGAGACGCCCATTTGAAACAAAGTATTAACATGAAGACTGTCCACCAAAACTCAGTGGTCACATGTAGCACCATTTATGGCAAGTCATCTGACAGCCGCATACACATTCATTCTTCCGCACACATTCACTGATCAATAGCAAGCGCACACAGATATACTCAGCTATTTGTGACCTATTGCCGTGTATTAATTCTTATTACAATATTCCCATTGTGACACATACAAGACCATCAACAATTTGTGACCCTAACACAGCCAATATTATCACACAACTCACAAAAATATAATCACAGTCAACCATTCAGCGTTTCATACCTTTTTACACATACTACTTATATAAACTATACAAAACCATTCTACATTTCACCCCATAAAATCCACTTGTGACAATAAATTTGACAATTAGCCTATCAAAGTTCACAAATGTATACAATTACATATGTATAAATTCACACACAAATCACAGCCCTTTTACACTGCCCCAAAAGCATAAGAACTTTCGGGCATAGTTTCAACTATTTAATATATACGACTTAGCTCACATTTGAAAAAAAAAAAGTTTCTTTCACAAACTCCCAACTATTTGAAGCAATTATTAGAATGCTAACATCACAAGAAAATCAACTTTCACTTTTAACTAAACACTTTTGTACTTTGCGGTCCATGTGTACGTCCAACATGGAGGGATTAGCAAGTTGTGTTTTTGCGAAAACAGTTTCAGTCTATTCTCTACCTTCTTGTAACAGAGCGGGCAGATAACAGCCTTAAAACCGTAACCCACAGCAAAAACTTCTGTAACATAATTAGCTTGGCCAGATTCTGGTTCCCTCCAGTGACTTACACTCCCATTCTATACCCTTTTATTCACAACCTTATCATAGCATGTTGTTGAATGTAGTTTGTATCAAGTGTTGTTTTGTTTTGCTGACATCAGTCCAAGTTTATGGAGAGAAGGCTCAATTTGAACACCACACAGACAAGCTATTTGGCATCAGGTCATCATCAACAGATCATCAATGTGGAAACCACTGATGGTTTCATCGAGGTTTTACGCAGTAGACAAGGTTATATCACCCTTATGACTGTTTGTCCATCACAAAGGGTGAAGAAACCCAGCCTTGACTTCAGCGGCACCAACTGATTATCACACAGGCCTGTCATAAAACACATCAGCAGGAATCAGCTTCAACAGGAAGCTTCGCTCAATTTATTAATGTTTTACATCGTGCTTTAAGGTATTTCATTTATATGATGGCAGTGTATTTCAACAATATTTGACACCAGTGCAGTCCTCACGATGATTGTTTGTTTGACAGATCCCACGATGATAACCATGGAGGATTCTGGGGGAACTGATTGATGAGTCCCATATGACAAATAGCTTTTGGTGGTGACGGACTGCCTTGAACTCTCCTGTATAGATCAATTAAAGAAGAATGTCATTTGGGTGGTCAATTGCTGTTATTGTGGCTGTAATGGAAGCTGAGTAGAACCAACCACATTTGTCTCACACAGAAACTAAACTCCAAGACAATGGCTCTGACCATACCTAAACATCCTATTGCTTATTCCCAAATGACATTCTAATTCAATTGGTCTAATGCAAGTCATTACTTATGTAACCGCATGGCATATTTAACAACCCCAAAAAGACATAAATATATAGAAAACCATTTTAAAAAACACAGAAAGCTTTTCTTGTGAACAAAAAAAGAACTTGAAAAAAAAAAGCACAATAAAATAATTTTACGAAAAGAAACTATAGATATTTCCTAATAGGTTTATAACATAACCTTTAAAGAAGCAGTTTATCAAATCATAACAATCGTTTTCGAAACTGTAACTAATTTGATTCAAATATGACTGGGCGTCACTTTTTCTTTCCGTTATTATTTACATAATACATTTACAATAATAAGGTTCCTACTTAAATGAGGCCAAGTCAATCAACTTTTTTTATCTGATGTCAAAGTGACCACATTTCAATAATATTACACAATAAAAAACCATCAAACTTTATTCGCACAATTTTATGCATTCCTGGCCTCCCACCTAATTCAAGGAGCACGGACTGTCATAGTTTGATAGTAGCAGCTTTATGTCTGCTCTTCGGCTGAAACACAATTAATATGCAATGTCACCTTCATATCTATTTTATATTTACCATTTCAGATCAAAACCCATTTCAGTACGCTTGGATTAGTAAAATACTCAATTTTTTTTGGTCAATTCCTGTCCTTCACAATCCTAGACCATAAAGAATAACAGAGGCTTATACTGTTTTAAAGGGGAAGACCACTGATTTTCGACCAACTTTCAGAGTTTTCTTCATCTAATTTTAAAGATATATATACAATTTTCCACAACTCGCCATAGCGGAAAAGTACTTATTTTGAATATGAGAAGTGACATCCGTTTTTCGCAAACACATTGACTATAACATTTCGATAAAAGCAGTTTAATGCAAAATGCTTTTTTAATGCCAATATGTAACCGTTTTAACATTTTTCTTATTTAGCAACATTATACCGCAATTAAAGGTCTCTGATATAAAGGTCTCCCTATTATTTGCAGGTGTTTGTTGTTGGCCATATGATGTGATATTGGGCATTATTGGCCTACAACATTGTATATACCCATAACATTTTCAGTTGAGTTACCTCCCCTAAAAGTACTCTTCACTGTACACATTTAGATGATGTTTGCATGAACGAAGGCATTACTTTCGTTCAACAGCAACAAGTAACAGGGAATTTGGAAATTCTTTATAATTAAACAAATAATGTAGGGAATTATTGGATTTATGTTTCTCTTGTATGCTGTACTGTGAGAGAAAATTTTGTGTTCAAGATTTCGATATTCCTGTATTAAATGTGAGGCTAGGTTGGTCGTATTGGAATATATAGATGTTAGCTTGTGATATAAAAGTTTAAACACTGTTAAACATCCGCTCGTAAAACTTTACTCTAATGCTGGATGTCACTTCCAGTACGGGCATATATCTTTAAAATTACACATGAAAAAAACAACCGGAAACCTGATTGAAAATCAGTCTTACATTTTAATTTCCTGTAAGCTCAGAAAACTGAAACCAGTATATCTCTTTTAAAAACAGAAGGGTGCCTACAAACTCAATTTCTATAGCGACATAACATCATAATAATATAACTTTAGACAACATTCAACAATATTTATATATACACAGTATCATGTTTGCTAACATTAAACTTAAGTTCTAATCCTGGACAGGTGCTAAGTCTGTGTAATAACAGTAAAATGACCAGCCTTTTGACTCTAATTCAATAGTTCAGGACATCATAACAAAATTCACTTCTTAATAACACTGATTTAAAAAAAAAAATGATTGCAGAAACAATTTTGCTGATCTTATGACCACATTGCATCATCAAAACGGAGCCAACAAAAGGACCGATTGGAAATCCTGTTTTTTAAATTTTAGGACACACTAAAGGTTATTCATCATATGAGCTTACTAAACTATCAAGGTCAGAATGTCACAAATAAGTGCGAATATGTAACTTTACTTATTAAAATTCTCCTTTGAGTAAACCCTTAATTGCAAAAAAAAAAAAAAAAAAAAAACTTTAACTAGATCATCAGAGTGTGCAAGATTTCAACTAAAATCAGCTTTGCGATGTCCCTTAGCAGAGAGAGGACTCCAGCTCACAACAACCACTAATGTGCTGGGCTTGGTTGCCTTCTTTTAGCTGACGTTGCACCATGTTGAAGGCCTATCTCTAATAACTAATCAACCTGGTATAACAACTCATACTCTTTCGAGCACCTGAGACCTTAAGTTGTGTCTGTTTGCGGTAGAGCATGTATTCTACAGTCAGTCAGCCACCACTTAAATATCTCTACAGTATAGTAGATACTAGCCATAAATTAAAGCAAATTCTTATGGATATTCTATTAAAAGCTGTTCATATTAATTCATTCATGATTTTTTTTACACTACTGTAAAGCACATTTACAGGCATCTTTTTCTTATAATTGTTATTTCTTAAAAGAAAAGAAACATGATTCAATACAGCAAATATGGACAGGTCTATGTTTTTAGTCTGGTCCATATCCGATTGGCTTCGGACAGCAGTCATGATTGAACATATCACATCACAGGAAATAAGTCGATTGTTCAATAAAATAGCAAGATTGACATCATTATTGATTGAAGTGGACTCAACATTATGGTATTCTATCAGGTTCTGTGAGCGTACTTCTAAAATTTCAATGCTGCAGATAACTAGAGCTGAGGGAACAATCAGAATAATTAAGGATTGCTTGGCTATCTGGCTATCCTTTTGACCAGTAAGTTTTACTGGTCAAAAATGTTGAAATTGTTATCAGCTGTGTTGAATGTGTGTATATTCGCTTTTATTATAACAGACCTGTTTCTTCTGTAAACTACTGTTCTGGTAATTATTTTTACTTGTCTCGGACCAGCGGACCTGTACACATTTCGATAAATGTCAAATAACACCTACCACACAGTATTCTTAAAAGTAAACAAAATTGTTGAAACAAGTTTTTTATACATGATTAGGAACTATCTATGACATGGGTTAAGGTTTTAGGAGCAGCTTGGATTAGTTTTCAAATTTATAAAAAAAATTGAAACATTTGTCTCTAAAGTCATTCGTAACCAGTAAACCGAGTATTTACAGTAAGGTTACACAGTTTTCCATAATAAACTAGCCTCTTTAAAATTTTAAATCTTTTTAATTTAAAAGTTTTAAATGCTTATACTGTTTCAGGACCGATTTGTTTGATTGGGGTTTAACGCCATACTTTATGTCATTTCACTTATTTGATAGTGTGCCAAACAAAAGGGTGAAGGAAACCACCCTCGACACCACTGGCAAGAAACAGAGACAAGGGAGGACAATCAGAGTAATTACCATGTAAGTATACAATGTAGTTCCGTTAGAATAAGCCGAGATGTCACAGTAGCTGGCACTGAAAGCATACAGCGACACAGATCATTAAAGGTAGAGCTGCAGTAAGCTCAGGTTACAAAACTGGAAGCCTCCTATCATGCAGAGAACACAATACACCATAGCTTAATGACATCTTTAACCTGACCACAGTCTACTGTACAGGTTCCACCCAAAATTGACACCTGATTGTAGTACAGTATGTTAACTTTCATATTATATATACACTAAAAAAACATCTCGTTTCACCCATGGACATTGCCCTTCTACGACTGTCATTTTGGTAACCTAGAAATCCCAAGTACATGATTATGCTCCTGTGTGTTATTGCCAGCATGTCTTCCTTAGTCCATGTAGATTGCACACAGCCAATGATGTCATTCAGCCTGGTGATTGGTTTATATCTCGAGCACAGACTCATAACTGGAAGCCCCCCATTGGTGCATTCTCTGCAGGGTTGAACTGGTACTGCTGATTATTTTCATCAACAGTGGGAACTATGTCCTTATCTTCTTCCTCCGAGCCAAAAAACCTCTCGATTATACCAAATGCTTTTTTATAAATGTCCGGGTTATCATGACTTTGTAAGAATTCAATCTTATCCAGACCTACAAAGAAAATTTAAAAAAATTGTCAATAAAAGTTATTATTTTTATTAAGAGTTTTTTTAAATTTATTTTTATTATGCAATTTGAAAAAAAAATTAAGATTGTTTGTTTGACAGCACAACCACTGTCAATTTCTTATTCTCTCTATTTCATTATGTGGATTGTTTTGAGGAAAACTGAGGGCAGTCTCGGAGACAAAAAAAGTGGGCTTTTATAAGTGATCATGGGGTATGATATACTGAAAAGGGCATCCCTGGGTGGCAATTGCAAACCTAAGCTGACCCAGTTTTAATTGCACATGTATACACCTACAGTTCTACAGGAATCAGCTGTACTTACCATAACATTCCTCTATTATGACAGCATATGGATTGGTGGTTTGTTTTGACTTGGAATCCTGTTCCCCTAAACGCAATATATTCTCTAAGCCATTGAGAGCCACATGGACTATCTTACTGTCCATCACAGTCAGAAGATCACACAGGGGAGCTATTGTACCTTGTTCAACTAAAAACCTGAAACACAATAGTAATACTATTATTAGATTGATTGATTGGTGTTTTACGCCGTGCTAAAGGGTATTTCACTTATATGCCGGCTGTGTATTCCAACAATAATTGACACTAGCATAACCAAGATGAGAAGTGTTTCCATACTGTTGGAAAGTTCATTTTCCTCCTGTGCTAAGAAAAGACAGAATGCAGAAATTTGGTATCTTGTCTGATGTATGTATCTTTCAGTAAAACAGCTACATTTATTTCACCCTGAAATATACACTTTTGGTAGGTGTAAATATTCAAATGTTACCTGTTGCATTAAATTTAAGCCTGATGAATCTTACTTGGGTGATTTTAAAGGCTTGTTCCATTTTCAATTGACACTATTGAAATTACATATTCATTAATTTCAGGTTCCAGGGCCCTGTATTTATGAACTTATCCTACCTTTTTAATTTGTTCATTTTGGTTGAGTAAAACAAAAGCAGATCTTTGACAACGTTTGAAATGTGACCATCTGTTAACATTTTATTATTCTACCTTGTCACTGGTTTGTTTTTTTTTGTATTTCACTTATATGCACGGAGACAAATACAAAATGTACAAACAGTTCAGCTTCCTGTTCCCCTTTAGCTCTGACAACACCAAGGTAACAGAAAGCTCATCTTTTCTCTCCTCTTACGATAGACTGAGAAAACCAGGAGAGTATTCTGCAGGACTGGCCAACCCGCTCCCCAACGGGGCACCTAGTCACTCGTAAATTATACCTGCCAACAACAGGTGGACACACAATCATTTCGATCCCTGTTTTGGGTGTAAGTTGAAAAGAATATAAACATCTGCCTTACTTTATCTGTGTGGGTGTTCCACCTGAAGTAGCATTTGTTATCGCCCATGCCGCTTCTTTCCTTGTTTTGAATTCTGCTTTCCCCAATATATCAACCAACACTGGGAATATATTAGCATCTATCACAGCCTGTAAGTGTAGAATTGAATTTGATTGGCGTTTAACACAGTGTTCTTAAGGGTTTCACTTATATTATGGGGGTTTGTTTGTTTGATTGGGGTTTAATGTCGTACTAAGGGGTATTTCACTTATATGACAACAAATTGTCCACTTCACACTATGCCTTGCCCTAGTATGGTGGAAAACCAAGAGGAAACCTTGTAAAAACCACCCCCGCGATTGCCGGAGCCACATCTTGTGACTCACTCATATACCTGAGGGTCCACAGACAGACGCGCTCCTGTGAGTAAATACGGTGGAAAATTTGGAGTAAAACCTCAGGTAAAAGAGCCCAAGCTTGCTGAAGTCACCTCGCCTGACTCTCTCGTGTTCTTCACATCCACTGGGGACGAGTCATCGAGAGTGCTATACTGAGACAGGATCAGCAGGCCACACACTAACTATGCAGTCCAATTGAATGGCTGTGGTTATTCAATATTTTGAGATTATTTTAAACACAGCACACAGAATGGATTTTACACAAACCAAGAGCACCTTGCGAACCATAAAAGAGGTATTTTTCTAAAAAGAGGGCAGTGATGGTCAATTCTTAGCGTAATCCTTAAAACTGAAACAATTGACTTTATGGTGTTAAGATAATATAAAATTAACACTAAATATACTTTGTACAAGTACTTTAACCTTGAGATACATAGAATTGGAAGGTTTATCTAAGTACAAAGAAAGTTTCACAACATGATACTTTCACCACACAGACTGCCAAAAAGAATTGGTGCCTATTTATTGTATGTTTATTGTTTTTTTATGTCCTACTTGAGAATATTTCACTCAAATGATGATCTTGTCAGTCCAATGGAGGACAGAATTAAACCACTTCTGCGTCAGAACCCATGACAATTGTCTAAATGTACACATCAAATCAGCTGTGCTGCTTCTTAGCTCCTAACCTGCCAGGACATAGCTAACCATCTTAGACCAGCCACATAATATAAATAAAGTTACTCACTACACTTGATGCTGTTCTATTAGCCTGTAGAGCAGCTGTCTGTGTGGAGATCTCTCGTTTACATAAAGATTTCTCACTATCTTCTCTTACTTCTGTGTTCTGTTTTAATGTCTACAAAATAAACGCAGACATAATTTACACACTTATACTATTTGAGACAATATTTACATGAACAGCAAAAACAAATAATGTAAAAAACACTAAGTGCATGTTATAAATAAAGATATTTGTAGACAAGATGTTAGTGAAGAGGCTATGTGATCATCATGTCAGAAATGTGGATTCTAAGAAAAGCAATTAGATTGATTTATTATCCAACTGGGTATTAAAAAAACAGGCACCCAGAAAAACACATCAAGATGGGAAGAAACAGCATTAAAGGGAAGTCACCAGGGAATGACCAACTGCCAGACGCTAAACACCAAATAGATGACTTCATGGTAACAGCTAATTGTGCACCAATCTAGATCAAGATTGCCAAATGCCGCAGCTTTTTCTGTTTGACACTTAACTGTTTTTATTGCTCTCTTTTTTTATGTTCTCTTAGTATTTTTTCTTGTTGTTACACAGATTTAAAGATGAAATACACTGATCGATAGTTGTATTGGGAATCCCATCAAGAATAATTTCTCTCTCTTGTATTCAAATAGTAGTACAGTAGAACTTCCCAAGACCGACACCGCTCAGGACCGTAAAAAAATGTCGGTTTAGAAAGACTGTCGGTTTATCGAAGTCATGCGAGATACGATACAACAACAACAAC
>JAVFBX010223506.1:0-11226 GCA_034783855.1 Mopalia kennerleyi | reverse complement strand
CGGCCCCCCCCCCCCAACAGGGTTTTCCAACATAATAGGGAACAGTGTGAAGTCAACAATCTGTCATCATATAAGTGAAATACCCTTGGGTACAACGTTAAACCCCAATCAAACAAACAAAATCATTTATATATAAGCTTACATTTTGTTACTTTTAATTTAATAAATTTACTTTCAGTTCAACCTACGAATCATAGGAAGTATGATATATCAATATATGGCAAATATTATATTTTTTAAAAGTTAATCACATTACACATGGATGTAGATGTATTCAAACCAATAAATTATCTCCTGTTCTTGATAAACTCCTAAGCACCAGTTTCTAAATAGATCTTAATCTTGAGTTGTTTTGGTTAACCTGCAGATATGGGCTTATAGCGCCTTAGCCAGAAATCCAAAGTATGGTGTCCAAAATGGTCATTCTACTTCATTTTTTAAGTAACTGGATGTCCATTTTCCCCATGTCCTGCATGTTAAAAATTCTCAAAGCAAGGTGTCCAAATGAGGCAATTGTTCAATTCAAGGTGTCCATATGGACGGGTATGCACCCCTCTGTCTAAGCCCATGCCTACAGACATCTCTAGAGAAGGTATAATGACCATACTATATGATAAATATGGAGCAAACAAGTTGTTCAGTATGGTCCAAAAATAAACCAATCACACACTGCTATATCACAGAAATAGAAATCAACCAATGAACATGTAAGATATAGAGAATAAGAGTTACAAGATATTTGATCTGGAAAGAAGTTTCGCGGTAACCAGTAGTTTCTTGAGATTTTGGTTTCTCTTGTTCGCTATAAATTATAATGGGTCTTTGTGAGACAGAATTTACACATTTTAGGTTCAAATTTGTATATGCCTTATATTGTCTTTTTAGACCCTAAAATGTGTTTCCCATTTTTACTGTCAGTATATAATATTTTACCCATTTTCTTGAATCGCTTGTATTGAATTAATAAGCCTACTTCTTTTTTTTCTTCTTTTTCTTGTACTTGATGCCAATAATATTATTATGACCATATTAAATATGTATTCCTCAAATTGTAATGGCTTATAACCATTTATCTTAAAGTGTCAATATTTCTCTTCAGGGTGGAGACATGCAATAAAGTTGCCAAGGAAACTGGCCAGGTAATAATTCCACCATATGACCTGTATGATGTCCTTGCAGGACAGGTGAGTGAAGAAAGGTTTGGTTCAGTAAGTTTTTGCATGTATCTCAAAGACATGTAAAGACATCTTGTTATATACTAGTATAAATTTTTTCACTGTTGTTTTCATTTATTATTAGTGATATGTTATGAGAGTTGCTTTCAACCATTGCAGAGGGTTTGAGGGGAGCTTCCCGTGGCCCCGGGGCTCTCAGAGTTAAAGTGCAACATGAAGCCGATCTGTTGGTCTGTATAAAATGCCATCCTGTGATTGTTCTGTCTTGTCTTTGTCTGTTGCCAGTAAGTGTTGAGGCGGATTTCCATCACCAATTCGTCTGGCCCTCTGGTTGAGGATAGTATGTTTCATGTATAGATATACTGCAATATTTAGCACTGGAGGATGTCTACACCAAACCTCAGCAGATCTGACCTGACCCAATCACACTCTAACTATAATTCATCAAATAAAGTCATGCAGTCTTTACCTAGTAATGGATGGACATTCATCTCCTAGCGGAAACATAATTTGACATATTGTAAATTAAGGTTGTGTTGGTGTTATTTTTGACTGTTTTAGTACTCAGGCCTCCTATAAGTGAAATACCCTTATCATGGCATGAAACACCAATCAAAGTCAACCCCTTACCAAGTATGGCTTGGGACTTTAAACTAGGAATCTGTTGTTTGACAATGAACGTAACGGGTTAGCAGTGGGCTGGACTTTATTCAGAGATACAATTACTGGGCGCGACGTGGGGTGGAGACTCGTGGGCATTTTTTGGCAGTAAGCGGAATAAAGCATCCTGTGGTGGCAAGGTTCCACCTGTTAGAAGGAACCAATGCCTACATATATGCAAACATATTGTCAACTAATGTAAGAGGGTGCTCTTGGAGTAAAAGGGCTGCATGGAGCCTATCTGTTTATGGTCTCTTGGTATTAGATCTTGTGATCATCCCGTCTTGTCTTTGTTTGTTGGTGCCCTCTGGTTAAGGACAGAGTAGCAATGGAGGAAAATTAACTTTCCTAACGCTTCACAAAATGGTTGTGCTAGTGTCAATTATTGTTGGAATACACCGCCGTCATATATGTGAAATACCCTTTAGTATGGCATAAAACACCAATCAATCAAATACACAATGTAATCAATAATTTTTTTTCGGCACTGATTTGTTGGGTTAATACGCCGTCAGATGAATGAAATAAGTACAACATGAAATCCCAATGAAACAAAGAGATGTTATACAGAAATCTGGCTCATATTGCACAGATTAACTGGGTACTTGTAAAACTAGTAAAATTTAATAAACTTCTTTTTTTATTTCCTAGGGTACAATAGCTGTTGAATTATTGGAGGAAGTCCCAGATCTTGACGCCATCATTGTTCCTATCAGTGGGGGAGGTTTGATTTCTGGAATAGCCTCTGCTGCTAAGTCAATTAAACCAAATATAAAAAGTAAGTCTGATTATTATTCACATTGATATAATTGTCTTATAGATTAAACACCAGGAAAAATAATGCCAAAAGAAAGTATGTTAAAAGGAGAATAACGGTTGCTTTCTCTAACGGTTTAACAAATTGTTTACTCCCAGATTTGCCGTGTTCTGATATCACCGTTAAAACATTTAAATATTAAGGGAAACACAAGTCGGACATACTTAAATTGTACAAAGTAAGGTGAGCTTAGGTCATACCCATGGGCCAATGCATCAGCGTCTGCCATATGAAGGCTTCTGTAATTAAATATACTGTGGGAATTTCCATCTGATCTTGGACCTCCAATAACACTGATACTATTTTGTTCCAATGATGCTGAATATAACGTTGTTTTATTGTAGTTTTTGCTGTGGAACCCAAAGGAAAGATGCTGCAGAAGTGTTTGAAAGAAGGTATGGCCATAAATTGTCTGAGTGATCTATTTTTTATATATTTTCTGTTTGATCGGAAGTTATTAAAATCATATTTCTGTATCTCTTTACAGGCCCAGTTAAAGTGATCAGAATCTGGTCTTAAACATGATAAGCACCCAGTTCCTATCCTAGTCTTTATGAACAGGTTGGCTCTTTTATCTCTTGTTTGCATTGATTGGTTATTTCCAGAGAACAATTCACCAATCAGAAAACAGAACACTCTAAATTCAAAACAAAAATGACACTGCTTCTTGTGTACATGTGTAGTTCCCATTGGAATTTTGGTTATAACTGCATAACAAACATGTATAGAGACGATGTTTTACAGATAGGTTTGGAATCATTCGCAATATTTTTTACAATGTGTGAGTTTTGACGACATATTCCATGATGCATTAGTCACAGAAAATATTCAGTCAACTTCTGACTCTGGAATATACATGTATGCTCTTCTTGTTAATTGTCCCTGGGGCTCTTGGAGCCAAGGGGCAACAATGGCGCAACATAGGCAAATCTGTTTGTGATGTCTTCATATTGCATCCTGTGATTGTCCTGTTTTTGTCCTATCTTGTCTTTGTTTGTTGCCTTTGGTTCCAAGGGTGGTTTGCTTCGCCTATTGTGCTAGTGCGCTGTCATGTGAGCAAAATAAGTATGGCGTTAACCCCCAATCAAACAAATTCATTAACTTTATTCCCTGGCTAAGGCCATTTTGTTTCAATCTTGTCAATACCATCTTAACTTAGCACTGGGGAACATAAAGTTTTCATCTGAGCGAAACACTGCTTGTTATGGTTGTTTTGTTGTGGATTAATAAACTATGTGTTTTTGATATTTCAGGGAAGCGTTTATGGCCCAACCCTCCTCAATTTCTAGACACCATAGCGGACGGCATCAAAACTCAACAAGTCGGTCAAATAACCTGGCCTATTGTACTCGATCTTGTTGAGAGAGAAGTTTTTACTGTGGTATGTGTTGTTATGAACATTTTGAAAAATAGACAAGTTGTGTTGTCCCAACCTTTCTAACATGAGGAGGCGCAAATGTATATTTTTATAGAAGTTTATAATTATAAATAATGTATGTCCATGTAATGGATTGGGGTTAGATGATGTCACTTCAGAAATATAATTAATTCACAGTGTGGAAAGGGTAGGCAGGTGATTGTTTAAAATTCCGCAGAGGATGGTGTTGACAGTTAATATGGCAAGCGACATGGCTATGAAACTGTGAACACAGATTACTCCATATTATGAACATTTTCAAAGCTTAAATATTTTCCTTATCAGAAAAAAACAGCATTTTATCTATACATTGAGTATAAATAAAATGCTATTTTTTTTCATTTTACCAGACCAATATTACATCCTCTTCAAAGTTTGTTAGTGGTTAGCATGTGCGCTTACTAATCCTACTTTGATGTACTGTTCACCAGATTGATTGCATCTGTTGACCATCAGGTATATGAGTGTGTCACATGATGTGGCCCTGACAATTGTAGGGGTGGTTTTTACGAGGTTTCCAATTACCCTTGAGTATGACAATAAACCCCAATCAAACAAACAAACAAACTAAGAAAGTTAGTTATTCGATTTCATTTGAAAATCACATTTATTTGCATACCTGTGCAGACATGTCAACTTGTACACAATTTGGGTATTTTGTACACATATCTGGCCTAAACTACAAAATTCTCCACATTTATGACTTCAAGTTATGTTGTACCTATTCTACTCATGATGAAAGTACTTTTGAGTATTCTGTGATTGAGGAATTTGTACTGGGTCATCTCAAAATACACTCTTACAAAATTACTTGTCAGCAACCACATCAGCCTATGGGTTATTGGAAGTCATACCCGCTACCCTTCAAACAAATTTGCCCTTAGCCGGAGGGCCAAAAAGACACAAGTATTTGATTATAGTATGACACAATGCTTAATACACTATCATTTTCTGTTTTTTGTTTGCAGACTAATGAAGACATTATTGCTGCAATGAAATTTGTCTACCACAGAATGAAGGTAATTTTGTTTAATGCAAATTTTTGTCAAAAATAATCAAATCATAAGCTTGACTATAACAATTTTGATGTTTGTAGCCAACTTGATGACAGAAAAGTTAAATTGCTAGGCAGTTAAAGCAACGGTTGCACACCATGGAAAACCCCATAATGTCCTCTTTCCAATAAGGCTTTTTCCCCACTCTTTAAGCCTGGTAATTGGTAATTCATATGGTTGTTTGCCTGACCCTTGAGTCCTTCTTTATTATATACAATTTTGGGTCCTTGTTGGGTACACAATGTTTTAAGTCCTGCTTTATATAGTTTTATATAGTTGGATTTTATTTAGTTTATGTTTTATTTTATTATAAAGTAGATCTCTGCTGTGCTTTGCGGGCCTTTGTCTGCCAAAATGCCAGGCTAGTTTACGTCACGCTGTGCGATCATCAGGCATTGTTGTTGTAGGTGATTGGAAGTGATTAGCAAACGCCCCAGGCGGTAAATAGACATCGCATTTGATACATGCCGGCATTTCGATTCGGACGAATACAACGTTACTAATTCTCGGAAGAACTTGACCGTTATATTCGGTACTAATCTATTGACATAGAGAATAGTGTGAGAATTTACTTGTGCTAACTCAAGGCCTCAACTTCCTGTATTTTCCCTACATTTTTACCCTTCTCTATCTGGACATTTACTGTGGTTGTGTTATTCACAAGAACATTCACCATTATTGGTGAAACGTTACACCCCTATTTGATTGTGGCTGATAAAAAAGCAAAGATTGAAAGTATTATTTTCTAACAACTTTTATTTGTAAAGAAAGCATTTTTAACTTATAAGTAACATTATGCTACCATGTACACCTGTCTAATTTCTTTCCATACCTGTCTGCCATATATTGTGCATTTACATTTTGTTTAAACAGTCGACCAAATTTTTTAATGATTCACAGGACTGTGTATTAAAAAAATTATTTGTTCATACATGTATAATCTATTCATATATTTTAGTCTTTTTGACCAAGTTGAATAAATTGCATTGTTTATCACATAACTTTCAGGCTCCTCCGAATATAGTGACCTCAGAGCAGAGACATGGGGCTGAGGCTGTCATTTTGATCTTCAGGAAATCCAAACTTCCTTACGACACCTGTAAACACATACTAGGTAAGATTTAACTGTATAAGCTTACATGTACATGTATGCATCAATAGCAGGTGGTTGAGGGGAGCTTCCTAGGGCCATGGTGCTCTCAGAGCTAAAGGGATTCATGAAGCCAATCTGTTTGTGATGTCTTTGTACATTTGTCATTTGATTGTCCTTTATTTGTCCTTTACTATTAATTTCTCCGATAATCTTAACATAGTAAAGTCATGGGAAGTCATGGGACCGTGGGTCACGTGAAATCCTACGTCTGGTGAGAAATTTAAAAAAACATTGTTTTTTTAAAGTTGAATTTATCACATAAAAGTTCATCCTATAGTACATAAAGTTTAAGATTATTTTCGAACTATAATCGCCGTATGTAGAATCTGGTGAGAAATTTTTATCTGAAAGTTAGTGGTCACATGGAGTTTTACATATTTTCCAGGGGTGTCCGAGGTGAGGCGAATAAAACCTGAATTCCAAGTGAATGCTAGGCGAGTGATTTTGTTGATTGGAGTAGGTCAACTTACAAAAGCTCAGATAAATAGTCTGGGTGAAACAATACAGCAGCACAGCTAGCTACTGAGTTTGATCGCTTCTAATCGTGTAATTGCCCTACAGCAGGATCTCATGTAGCATGATGCATTGTGGGAGATGGGGATCAGGCTAGGAATATGGCGGCATGATAACATAAACTTGGACTGTGATGTTTCACTTTTTTAATGCTGGACTATTTAAGGTTGCAATTGACATATAAAATGTATCAGTGTTCAGATTACAAAACATTATTGGACAGTAGTTAATTAAACACATAAAAGTCGGTAAATGTAAAAACTTAAAATAACACATTAGGAGCGTTCAAACTCTGTATCTCTAGATAAGGCTACATGATATGATAGACGATCAGAGATACAGAACTCTGCATCTACAGCACGTCGCTGCACGTGTTACTGTAGCTCCATGTGGTCTGTGAGTCAGGTGATCAGTTCATGCTAAGGACTTGTCACAGCAGTGAGCCTTTATACTTAGCAACTTACCATGAATACCGTTCAATGTGCAGATAAACAATATGAAACTTGACAGTACATTGCCTGTTGTCCGATTGATTAATTGTGGCTTTATATGATGTTTAATAAAACTATGCATGAGTAAATCTAACATACATAGTTTAACTGAAATGCGTATACATGTATATAGTCCAGGGTTTAACTCATGGTTCATTCTTTTCTGGTCAAGCAAATATTTGAGTCCGGAAAATAAAAATGTACATGTAGGCACAATGTATGGCCACTGCCAGGAGCTTAGAATGTACATGTAGGCACAGTGTATGGCCACCTCCAGGAGCTTAGAATGTACATGTAGGCACAATGTATGGCCACTGCCAGAAGCTTAGAATGTACATGTAGGCACAATGTATGGCCACCTCCAGGAGCTTAGAATGTACATGTAGGCACAATGTATGGCCACCTCCTCCAGGAGCTTAGAATGTACATGTAGGCACAGTGTATGGCCACCTCCAGGAGCTTAGAATGTACATGTAGGCACAGTGTATGGCCACCTCCAGGAGCTTAGAATGTACATGTAGGCCCAGTGTATGGCCACCTCCAGGAGCTTAGAATGTACATGTAAGCTTACTGTAGGCACAGTGTATGGCCACCTCCAGGAGCTTAGAATGATACTTTCGGTTAGTCAGGTTAATTAAACATACTTATATAATCAATTGATCTGGTTTTTTTAAGGTCAGTCAACACATAACCCAAAGTTGCTATTTAATCACACTCAAACTTGTAAAATTTTCTTTTGATTTATTATACATTCTATAAACGTGTTTTTATATGTGAAAGTATAGACGAGAGAAAGTGTAATAATTTGTATTTTAAAATATTTGAACCAGCGCTTTTGTAGGGTGTATGCTCAAAAACAAAACAGAGGCTCTTTAAAAATACAAATACCAGGATAAAAATCAAATGATTGGGGAATGATCAATTGATTAGTTGTTTTACCCTGTGCCCTAAGGTATTTCCACTGTATATGGCGGCGTGCTCATGCTATATGTGGGGATAAAACCAAACTGGGCGCGATGCTGCTGCTCAAACTAAAGCAGATTCAGTCAAATAGATTGGAACACAAAGTTATGCATGGACTAGATTTGAGTCCTAACTGTATATTAAACATTCTGAAGCAAGAAAATGTTTTTTAAAAAAGATAAAGAATTTTGTGTTTTGAAATTATCAGAGGTTAAGTAAAAATGTTTTAATACAGACATGCAGAAGCTCACAAACTTTCTCGCCACGACAATTACTCACCAGAAACACATGCAAAGATACATCATGCTGTCTGATTACTGACTTTTGATCAGTGTGAGTTTCATTAATTTATTCAATGATAAACATTAGAAATCAACAAATAACACCCAGATTAACAGGGATTAACTTTTATCAACTAGTCTAGTTTGGTGACTTCAGTGATTTAAACTTTCAGTCAAGCGGTGTGAACAGTTTTCGTAGGGTAATTCTACATATGAAGGGTTTAGTTTATTCCCATATAATACCCATGTTGTAACACATTGTGAGAAACTTCAAGACACATACGTATGCAGGGATTTTTATAGACACTTTTTCATCGGTAATACCCCGATGAAAATTAACGGCAAATTGAGTTTTTCTTAAATTTGATGTTGAGTTTTGTTTGAGAAAGTGACTTTTGGCTTATTTCAGCCACTGGCGAGCTATAAAGTTCAGAATTAACAAGGGATTTTCGATGAAAAGTTAGTAAAATTGAGTATGCGCTTAAAATATTGAGTTTTAGTCAATATCAAATTGAGTTTATGAGAAATGTTTGTCTATAAAAACCCCTGTTATGTGGGATGAGCGAGTGACGTAAGCCAAATTGTGCTGCAATTACTTTTGAATTTTATGAATGAAAGTTGTAGGTCAAGTTTACTACGAACTCCAAATATGGCACATTTACACACGACACTATCGATCATCAGGTACTTCGATAATTTAATAAAAATAAACAAAGCTGAATATAGCAATAATATGAGCGGCAAAGTTATGACAACACAAGAAGTACTTTCATCTGACAGCTGGTAACCATGTTTATTTAAATACAGCCAGAAGTTCTGAGCAACTTCTTATCTCTATTTATCCTTTCTATGCTAAAACAGAACGGCAGAGATTATGAGCCTAATTCTTTGAAAGGTTTTTTTTCTCTCCAATTTTGAGAGAAACTTTTGTGAAAGTGAAAATGAAAACGGCTTCTCGATAATTACAAGCCTAGAATTTTCAAAAACAACCTGATCGTTGAAAGTTAAACCAATTCAACTAAAAAAGAAGGAAATGGTAACAACCTTTCAAGTCGGATCCGATCATAGACATTGAAATCGGCAAGCTGTATGACTGCCGTGAGCTGGGACGAAGCTCCCCGGAGAGTGTTCTCAACATGTTATGACTGAACAACTCGACATATTTCGCAGTGAGGATGATATTATGCTTAAATCTGAAACCTTGGGATGAGAGTACATGTACATAGAATATTCATGTGAGCGACAAACCAAACCACCTGAATCCAGGAGACACTTGCACAATAAATCCTTTATGTATGCTACAGGTAGTGATCAATGTTTAGTTGATCTTGATCGAATTCTACACAGATAAGCGACCTGCGATTCTGAAGAGTGAATATTCTCTTTCCTATGTGGCTCCTAAATCCCAAAATCCTTGTAGTAATCACATATGGTACAAAAACCAATGCGTGGCTAGACCTACATGTAAATGACGTTTTACCTTCCCCATTTTCTTTTGGCCATGTTTTATGTCCGGTATCAATGACATAACGCGACATTATTCTAGTTGTCCATGTATGCTTATCTTATCGTCGCCTTTATCATCAATCTAGGCCTTTATTTCAACAGATCATCAGCTCTCGTAATTTGCGGCGGAATCTGTCATTTCCGCCGTTAATGCCACGGTAATGTTTTGTTAGCGTGGATGACTGTCGTGCCCACAACGGGACCCCTTTTTTCCAAATTGAAAAAAAGGATTTCCTGGAGATACTAATTTCATGTCTGGGATAATATTAGTGATAAGCTTATATGCTGAAAACAGCTAAGAAGAAATCGACGGCTTCCGGGGCCTCGCCTCATTGTGCTGTGATAGTGTGCCATACAATCAGACTATTAAGTCAGATAATCTATCAGCCTGCCTATGCTTCCATATCCTTTTGTAGAGAAAGAAATACAGCCTTTACTTGGGTGAACTTTAGGATCGCTCAGCCTCTATCGACGTCCTCTATAATTCACGCAGTCGGTAGAGTATTGGCCCTGTTAGCCAAAAGTCCAGGGTTCTATTCCTGGTGAAGGCGTGTCAAATTTTCTTTTTCTGAATTTAAAAAAAATACATATATATGTTATTGTTAACCTGTGAACTGTCTAACGAGCTATACCCTATCTGTAGGATTATATAAGTTACATGTACCATACCATAGGCCTATACATCGGACTACATAGATAAGTTTTTGAGAGTAAATTTTAAAAACTTATCATATGAGCTTTCACCATACATAATGCTGTAATATTAGTTTTAGAAGCCCCAAAATTTCCATCTTAAACAAAATAAATAAAATTTCAAGCTTTATTTATTTGTTATAATTAATTTTAAAGTCTTAAAATGGCTGAGATGTCTTCTCCAGCCATGTAGAAATCAAGAGCTTCCAGGGGCCTACACGGCCTTGGTTGGCGGTGATACTGTAGTCAATGCCCCCCTTTTCTGAAAATGCTGGATACACCCCTAAAGATGAAAGTGGCCGCAAAGAAATTTGGCACACAATTACTTTACACAATTAGGCATCATTTGTAGGAAAGGGATTTTTGTCCACCACTACTATAGTAGGGGGGGACTTAGAAATGCTACTCAGTGTCCGTCCGTCTCTGTCACAAATGCTTGTGAACACGCTAGCTTGAAAACAAATTTACCGATTAACTTCAAACTTGGTATTTAGCTTCCTCC
>JAVFBX010223505.1:0-21021 GCA_034783855.1 Mopalia kennerleyi | reverse complement strand
ATGTCTATAGGGGGAAATGTCCTTGGGGGTAAATGTCCTTGGGGGTAAATGTCCGTGGGGGGAAATGTCCGTGGGGGGAAATGTCCGGGGGAAAATGTCCTTGGGGGGAAATGTCCTCGGGGGGAAATGTCCGTGCACCATGCTTTTCACCAGGCTAATTAATCTCCACATTAAGAGATGCATATAACCATGATTTTATTGGGCTGTTTAGTGTCTTTACAGTGTGTGAGTGTGTGACAGCATTTCACTTATATGACAACTGATATGAAGCCGATGTAAGTCAATCCCTGATAAAGGCAGTTATCAGAAAACTTGTTTATATACAATGGGTTTAAATACAGGCTTGACCCTTTGAGTGGAGATATTACATGTAGGAATGCTGCAGTCCATAGCACAATTAAGGAACCCCCACCTTAGCAGGATATCAACATTAATCCTTGGCTCTTTAACTTAATTTCATTATTTTCACAGAATTATTACACCTGAACACATTCATCAGTCTAAATTTTTTATTTTAAAATTGATAATTCAACTAATAATTTTCACTCTTTTAAGTTCATAGAAGACAGCACATGGTGTTTGTTTTGAAATTTTTATTTTGTGCTTAGATTTCATTCGACAGGAACATTACTGATGCTGTGGCGTTGTTAAAAGAAAGTTTTTAGCAAAAAGCATTGCTTGGTAGACAATTTTGGTGCATCGTTACAGGCTTGTTCAGTATCTTGGTTTAGATTTAGCGGCCATTATTTTGAGTAAGCTTGAGATAATGTACCAAATTGTGAAACTTCATTATCTTTGGGGTGTATAATAATATACTGAATGTTTCTTCAATTGGGGTTAAATGCCGAACTAAAGGTTATTTCACTCATATAACGGTGTGCCAGTCCAATGGGTGAAGGAAACCACAGTGACTCTTGATAGCACTGGCAACAAACAAAGCAATGATGGATGAATGCCGGACAATCACAGGACGTAATACAAAGACATGTTAAACAGAACAGATTGACTATGTTGCCCCTTAGCTCTGGAAGTACCAAGGCAACAGAAAACTCCATCCCAACCCCCTTCAGGTCTAATAGTTTTCACTAATCTCAAAGTGCAGGTAACTCACCTGAATTGCGTGATCATCAACACTCTGAAGTACATCTTTATCCATGGCATCCAGGGTTGGTTTAGGTTGGGAACGGGGTGCTGGGGCAGGTTCAGGGGTCTCTTCATTCTCTACTCGTACTGGGATTAGTGTGAAAGAGTTGGGGGCCACAGGTGGGGTCTGTCCCATGGACCGTTTTTCCACCTGAATTGGTTTACTGCTTGGAGGAAAGCTAGAAATCTGTGCCTGTTGAGCCTCGGGAACAATGGCTTGTCCTTGCCCAGGCATGAACACAGTTGTTCCCTGTCCCCGGGGGAAAGCGATATTGCCATAGGCAGCCTGTTGGCGGCTGTCTGGGACATTTCCATAAAGAAACTGTTGCTGGAGAAGTTCTGGTGGTGGCGGTGGAAGGTTCTCCAAATCCTCAAGTCTTTGACCTGGTTTTGGAGCAACCGCTGGAGGATTGCGACCAAGACTGATGTTAGCAACACCAGTTGTCACCTGCAACAACAACAACAGTCTAATCAATAATAATTCAATATCTGTCATAACATCATTAATCTAATTGGTTAAATTGGTTCAATATAATAATATTAAGAACAAGAGATACAAAGTAAATGGTTACAGATGTTTGAATTGACATCTTCAGAAACACTAGACTAACATTATTTATATAATGTTGCACAACAAATTATTAATTTTATCTACATGTATATATATTTAAATACAAACATTTATTTATCAATGTACGATAATGCGAGTTTCTTTTCATTTTCAAACGAATACATACAATCATAAATAGGTGTGATCTGGTAGATAAATAATTATATTTATGTACATTTTTGACAACATTCAGCAAAAACAATTGACAAACATGGCTTCCTTGTAGTTTTGATATAGAATTCACAATAAATTGAATATAAAGCCATATAGCAATATAATAATGCCTGTATTCATTAAATATTTATCAACAAGTAATAAACACGAAGAAGCAAGGTGAATAGATCCAAGCTATATAGGAATTATGGTCCAATCTTTTTTTGTTTTAAGAGCAACATTTGTACCAAAGAAAAAACATGATCCAAAAGCTGAAAAAGGCCACAAAACAATGGTAAAAACAAGCTAATTCACCACTGAACATACGGTAGTCTTTGTTTCTTCTTTTTCCCAATACAACATTTTCCTTAATATGTTACTGTCAACTAAACAAGATTATCACCATAACAGAAAATAATTCCCACAGAAAAATAAATTAATATCCAATGGCACAAGAAATAAATCCTTTCAAGAATTATCCATTGCGTAAGAAAAATATTCCACAGTAATAAGTAAAAATCTGAACAGGTTTAGAGCCAGCTGTAAGCCTTGCAGTACACCTTAGATCAAACTGTAAAACACATGTACTAGATTACTATTTAACACAACGCTACACCAAAAAGCTGAAGCAGAGGCTCTGTATTATCTGACCCTATCCCATAATACAACAGCGTGCAGTCAGAAAGATACATCTTCCATATATAGCACACACAGTTCATCTAAAGAGTTTTAACTCAGAGAAACTGACAGTATTTGCATGTGTAATGAATGACATGACATCCGGCATGAGGAAAAGATGCTAGAATGAATATAGTGACGAGGGTCTATACACTGTACTTAACGTTAATGTTTTTTGCAGACACCACACATCACCCTTACTATATGACTTGAACAAGAAAAGTTTAGTAAATCTAATTAGCACAATCATCTGTATTTTTCTTGGCAACAACCAGCACTCACTATGTTGAGAACAATCTATCAACTGTCTTTCTTATCCTGGGTTTAGATAAAAGAAATCAGCAAAATACAAACTCTATTCTCCCTCTCAAGACAGTAATCTGTGAGAGCCTTTAGATTCTAGAGCCTCAATCTTTCCACCCCCAGAAGCATGGAATCCACATGATGTCCCCTAGTGTAAAATTTCCCATCTCGAACATTTTTTTCTTGAGCTACTAGTTTACCAAATTGAAAATAAATAAGATTGCTTCAGAGGTTCCACAGGGTTGGTTAGCTGTTACAGAGTCCAAAATTGCTTTTATATTAAAAAATTATCAGTTACCAGGACAATAGAACACAGGAAAGTCTCCGTAACTCATCATAAGCATAATCCAGTTATTCTATATAATGTTGGTGTTTGATCATGTATACAGCTATATGCTTCTCTTTGTCTGTGCTTTTAACAAATTCAGCAACTATATGCTTTAATTTACATATAAAACCTTATATTATACACAAAATTATCAAATTCTTCTAAGCTTTGAAAACAATTACTCATGCTTGACATGATATTAACATTTCATATCACCCTTCCAGGCCCATGCTGTTAAGTTTGTTTGTTTGATAGGGGTTTAACGTCGTACTCATGCTGTTAGAAGAACAGGCCAAACGAGGTCTTATCACTGTTTACCAAACTCATTTTAGAAGTATTGATTTATAAGTTTCCTAAATAATTTAAAGCCGTTGACCAAAATGGGATTTTACAACTTATTTTGAAATATTGTGCTAATCAGAGTTGGTGATAGAATTTGCTTTCTTATTGATTCAACTGTTGATTCTTTTCTGCATAGGTCGGCCTTTCAGGGTCACTAGCATCAGATATCAAGCAATCTGTGGGCATGTAATCTTCAAAGAAATGGTCCCTACCCTATATAAGCCTGTCAGCCAGCTTTCCCCATTGTGGTCCCTACCCTATATAAGCCCGTCAGCCAGCTTTCCCCATTGTCCTTCTTTTATCACACGTTAGACGGCATGCACGTAAAAGGTATGGCTCAAAATAAAATTTGTAAAGCTTTTCATGGTCCTAATGAGACCTGTATTCACCAATGTCAGAAGTTTGTTGACATCTTTGACTTCCTCGATTTGATGATTTTGATAAGGATTGTATTCCTTTTATGACCATAGCAGGGTCACCGAGGCGATATGTTGACGGCAGTGATGATCAATCTAATGGAAATGATAGTGCCAACGGCACTGACATTGGCTGTGCAGGGTTACAATGTAACAGAACTGCTGCTTCCCTCGTTACTTAAATCGGGCCCTGTTACTCGTAAGTGTCCCCAAACATGCATAAAAAAGTATAGAAATTGTTCTTAACTACCCAACTGAACTATCTAATTCAGTGTCATACAGTGCTGTGAACACACACAGGTCTATGATCAATCAGAGTCTGAAGTGTTAAGGTGTAACAATATCAGATGATTTGGTCAGAAGGTTAATGAAAGGACTTTTCGAAGCCAAGCCACCGAAACCAAGATATACCCATACTTGGGATGTTACGCTGGTATTAAATCAGTTGTTTATATCTTATAAAAGTTTCAAGGCAGTTACTTCGTTAACTTTATCACTCTGGTTGATGAATATATTGTCTGATTCAGGTGAAGTACCTCTCTGTTTACGGTTCACTCATTTCAAGCAGCTTCAACCTCTGCAGGGCACAGACATGGTGCTGATTGGGCAACAACAAGAACAACCCATGACTTATTTTAAGCCTCTGGAGGAAGTTAATAGTTTTGCTATTATAGCAGCAAATACAGTGATTTATTATAACAATGTGGATGTTACTGAGAATAAATTACTCGTGACCATGTAAAATACAACTTTCAGAAAAATAAGGCACTGTTTACTAGATCTTATTGTACTGTTTACAATGGTATAAATTTGAAGTTTCTAACATTAATAGTTTTCTAAAAATATGCCTTGGAGTCTACTTAAAACTGAAGTGCCAGAAATAGGCAATTAAAGTTTTGCGACTTGAATAAATGATCAAGGAAAAATTAAATTGTAGGCTTCAATTTTACTGTTAGAAATTAGAATTTAAGATTCTTTTTTTCATCAACATATAGTTTGAATGCCTATCTTGTACATGTAATCTAAGTGATAACAAAAATTTGGTTCATTTTGAGCCCAAGGGGTCCAGCAAGACCTTAAGACCTTGACGAGTTTTATCCCTGCCACAATTTGTTTGATTGTTTGTTTGATTAGGGTTAAACGTCGTAGTCGTATTTCATTTATATGAGGACGTATTGTCCATTTCACACTGTTCCTTGCCCTATTATGGTGGAAAACCGAGAGGAAACCTCGTAAAAACCACCCCCGTGATTGCTGGACTATTAGTTCGCCGGATCAGCAGAGGATTTAGATAAAGTCTACTCCTGGATAGGAGTGTATATTACCCAGTACATTCCACAAACATCATCAAGGTGCAGGCAATTATAATTCAAATTTGTTTGGGATTTTTAGGACAAAAATATTCCAAATTACTGGATACATTGCTCTGTGCTAAGTAAGTTTTCTTAAAAAAATTAGGAAGTGAATTCCAAAATACAACTGATTTTCTTTGAATGACTTACCTGTCGTTGACTAGAGTATCCTTGACGAGGATACCTGTTCGAGCTAGACATTATTCAATTAATCTTCAGGTATCCACAGTTTGATTTAATCCATTCTTGTTAAAATTAGTACAAATCCTAAACAACTTGTGTATGTACTATTCCACGTTTACATGTACATGTATATAGGTAGGCCTACTGCTTCATGTCATGCCTTACACATATTCAGGTTGGATTTGTAGGATCACAAACTACTAGGGCACAGTATGATCTAAATCCTATTTATCACACAGCAAACCGGCTAGATATGAGAAATTTGCATATACAGGCGACAACATGTTACGTCCAGATAACCATTACAAAAGTCAGATAGAAAGAGTTATTCAAATGAACAGTTATCATAATATATTAACATAGCTATAGTCAGTAACTAGACTCTAACAGCAACAAAAACATTACCAACAGAGTCAAAAATATAAAGACTGATTTAAATAGGAATGCAATCTTTAGAAAATTCTATGCACTTATAGATCACTAAGTCTAGCTAGAAAGTTTAAATCCAGGCCTTTCTATGTACAATAAGTAACGCCTGCAAGTTGTGAAAACCGTCAGTGAAAACCACCAATGGTAACTTCCGGGAGATCAGGAAATGTTTGAGTACCAAGCATATATTTGATAGAGTGTCACTAAATTATCTCTGTTCATACAGAGTGTACTAAAGAGTGAGCCTGGATTCCATAAACCATGAATCATAGAGTTAATAATCCTAGGACAATAGGTGGGACACACAACTGGGTCATTGCCTGTCACAGATGTTTGTAGGATGATCTCATATTCAGTTTATCTGCATTGATTAACACTGCTGGCCCTGATCTACATTAATATGCTGGTTCCTATGTACATGTTATAAACAGTCACAAACAATTTCAATAGGACATGCAGGTGTCAGCTTAAACCAAGACAAAACTAATTTACACATTTATTTAACCATTAACACTATTGTTTCCAATATATGAATGTTGTTGATTGTAAAATATCCTTTATTCTTTGATTAGGGTTTAACGCCATACTTAAAGGGAAAGACAACTGTTTTTCGACTGTAACTTATTATTTTTGATAATTATTTTTGGCAAGAGAAGATGGGTAGTTACATCATCTAGTCGTGGCTGTCCCCTATTTCCTGCAATTGTGGATGCTATAACATAAAGCCTAAAGTGAGGGTTCCATCCCGAAGCGAAACAACAACAACAAACAATCCCTTGTACAAATCAACCTGGTACTAAAAACTAGATTTTTTTTTTTTTTGACTCTGCTGATAGTTCATGTACAATGAGAGTTTCAGCTACGCCATCTGGCGGATAAACTTTGTTTAACTTTGTATAGCAGTGTTGGCATACATATACGGTGATTTGGTGTCTGTAGCGGTAAGTAAGTACATATCCAATAATTTCACTGAGTTGGTTAAATACCCCAAACAAGTCCGAAAAAAATTAACCGTCTTCCCTTTTTCGACAATACATCACCATTCACCTCACGCCCTGAAATTTTCGTTATTGACAGCCGCCACTATTTTCACTAGCCGAGTCCTCTAAAAACACAATATCTGATTGGATGCGTAGAATTTCACACGCATGCAATCAATCGCCATGAAGTCCCATAATACCTGAATTATCTGCCAAGGGTTGTAATGCAGAGTAGTTCGGATATAAAACCCTTGGCTAGAGAATATAGTAACTACCGGTACCATATTTTGGAACAATGACGTCAGTTCCATTTTTTAAATTAACAGCTATGCTTATTTGATTGCAAGTGCAATGCAGATGGTTGTCTTTGAAAATGTGCAATAAAAATAATAAGTTTAGCTCGAAAAACAGTTGTCTTTCCCTTTAAGGTTATTTCACTCACATGACAGTGTGCAAGCCCAATGGGTGAAGGAAACCACCCCCGGGGCCACTGCCTGGCAACAGTCAAAGACATCATAGGACAAATACAGGGCACTCACAGGATAATACTAAGACATCAAAAACATATCAGTTTCCTGTTCCTGTTTAGCTGTGAGGGCAACAGGAAACTCCCTCCAACCACCTGTAAATATCTTTTATAAGTTGTATGACTATAGATTGATTCATTTCTGTTTCATGCCATGCTCAAGGGTGTTTCATTCCTATGACAGTTGTGTATTCCAACACTAATTGACAGGAGTACAACCATAACATGTCAAATGTTTTGATAATGTTGAAAACTTTATCTTCCTCTCATAAAGATAGCATTGCTAAACTCCTAACAAAAAGACCCTTACCAAGAGGGCTTGTGTGACAATAGATCTTCTTTATAGAGACACCTTAATCAGCGACAAACATAACCCATGCATGACCTAAATGATCTTACCATGCTTCAGATACATCTACATGGTTCACAATTAACCATTGACCACTGGATAGGTCAATTTGACATATTTCATCAAGACTTAAACAATTAAACCTTTTCCTCTACACCCAACAAAATCTTTTACTTCAAGGATCAGGACACAACGCTTCTATAAGCTTACAAAATGGCCTTGGACACAATAGCCTTCCACCACTGAACAAAGAGTTTTACTGATATACATGAGACTACTGTAAAGACAATTTATAATGCACTTAGGTAAAATTTCACTTAAGTAAACATTTTTAATATTTTGTGGTGTGTAATGCATGCATCTTCACTTACCGCTGATCCATCAGGTGCACGTTGCTCAGGAGCATCCCGGTAGAAGGCTCGGTTTTGTTCCTGAGGATCCGCAAAATGGATGAAGTACTGACAGATGTGGGTGTAGGTGTCTCCGTCTTTAGCTGGGTCATTTCCGTAGATCTCCAGACCGTATTCCCCCTTGGCGGGAAGTGCTGCTTCAACAACCAATCGATCTCCGGATTCATGATCGACAACACAATTCTCCAGAGCGTCTTCACTCAGGTCATTCTTTCTTAGTTTGGCCAGGATGTTCGCTGGTCTGGTCCTCTGGAACTCTACCTGTACCTGGCCATCGTTGGTCGCGATGACAGCGTCCTTGTGGCTGGCCTCCAGTCCCAGTTGTTGAACAGGAGCTGAGGGACCCCAGTTGCTGTCGGAACAGTTAGGAACAGGGTAGGCATCAGGGGACGCCTTATCAGCGATCACTTTGTACTCTGCTGAGGCTGTGAATACATTTTTCACCCCAATATCTCCAGTGAGAAGCTGAGCGAAGATGGTGAAGTAGTAAGCGCCAGGTTTAGGAGCTCTAAAACAGAAGATGGTGGCGTTGTCCCACGTTTCCTGGAGACCAAAATTCTTGAGTTTCTGACCCTGGTATAGCTCTTCATTTGTGTCAGCAAACACAATCTTGTAAGTGAAGGCAGTAGGTTTGATGAAGCCAACACTTAGACCCAGGTTACCTTTGTTGGTTTTGACCACACCTTTCTGGTGAGACCTGAAGTACATGCCACACTTGAAGAAGTACGACTTCACCAAAGGAAGGTCCTCGAATTCTTGTAGATTGAGGGGACGAGCCAATAACTGCCATTCTACTTTCTGACTCCAGTGACTGTAGATCAGCTGTTCAGGGTCTGGCAGGAAGTAGAAGTCATCATACTCGTACACCTGAAAGAGGATAATACACAATAGGGCTAGGTCTACAGATCAATGGGAGCAATGTGAAAGAAGGAAATACTTTCACAGAATAGGCTGTGGCGTCATGTCAGATCTAGTGTGAGCCAATCAAAAATTTGATATATGAGTGTGAACAAATGTTTAACCAACCTACTTAAAATCTGCCTAGCAACAATCATCGCAATCAGCCCTTAAGATTTGACTGAGCAGCAGTATTTACTGATATTTTGTGATTTCTTTTTAGAACAAATTTGGTATAGATAAATGAAATTCAACACATGTTCATTGGGGCATCCAAGTTTGACAAAACCTCTCCTGTAAGAGGAGGTGAGAATGTTAACTAGAATGCCTTTTAACATTCTCACCTCCTCATAGAAGAGAGGTTTGCTCAAACTTGGATGCCCTCCTCTAAATGTGTGGAACTCTGCGGCAACGTTAATTTGTGAGATGCTTACCAAGTTTTCAGGGACGTTTTTCTCAGAGACAAGGTAGCGTGTAGCCCAATGAGAATCAACCAGGTACCAGTTGTCATCAATGTAGACTGCATTCCAGCTATGATTGTACTCTGTACCCTTGAACTTGTCTCCTGGGCGATAATCCAAACCCTTAGCAAAGCCAGTGAGAACCACGCATGGAACTCCAGCATACCTGTTAAACACAGAACCAGGATGGATTATACGAATAAAATAAATACCAAACTCACAAGAGATTTAAGTTTGTCATGGTCTCTTTCACAGAAGCTATTTTAAGAGAGTGGCCTTTTCCTACAACTTTTTTGTATATATTGATTTTTTTAGTTTGATTGGGGTTTAAGCTGTACTTTAGGTTATTTCACTCACATGACAGCGTGTAAGGCCAATAGGTGAAGGAAACCACAATGACACCACTGGCAACAAACTAAGACAAGACAGGACAAATACTAGATAATCACAGAATGTAACACCAATCACCCCCAATGTAAAGACTGAAGGTTAATTCTTACCAACCTCCCAAATAACATTAGGTGGAAAAGATAATCTGATATTTGACATATTTCCTCTGATGTGTGGCTGCTTTTCAGGTCTCTATATATAGGGAGAGAGCTCTTTAAGTGACCTGTCAGAATTCACTGTTTTTATCGAATTCACTAAATCTATTTCAATCTCAACATATCAAATCCTGTCACTTCTTTAGACACATCAATTAGAAATATATTTGAAAAGAAACAGCATATTACACAGACTATACAGTGTAAGAGTTTGTACAGTCAATGAGGTTCCGGAAAAAAATATTGAAGCTCAAATAATAGAAGCCTAAACTAATGTCAATGCACGAGTAACATCTGTTTTAAAACTGGAGCAGAAGTGAGCACAGCTCACATATCCCCGCAGATATACTTATTACTATAATAAACTAGAGCAGAAGTGAGCACAGCTCACATACCCCCGCAGATATACTTATAACTATAATAAATAAATGTTTCAATATAATGTGAATATTTTTATGTATGGGTAAAAAAAATCAATCATATATATAGATAATATAGTATAATAAATGAAACTTTAGTATTTAATCATTTATTCCAACTTACATTTCCTCGAGTCCTGGACAATAGTGTACATATCAATATTATTGTTCACTACACTATAATTAATAATGCATTGTTAAAATCAGTTTTATTTCTCTCTTTTTTTAAATAATCTGTTATTAATATATTTTATTGTGATGCCCCTGCCTGGAAAATTATACGACCATGCGACCGTGGGTGGCATGAAAACCTACGTCTGGTGAGAAATTTTTAAAAAAGTTGTTTTTTTTTTAAATTCAATAAAACACACTTCAATATTGATGTCAAACCAAAAAGTTAATCCTATAGTACATGATGGTAAAGATTTTTTTCGAACCATAATCGCTGTACGTAGAATCTGTTGAGAAATGTTTAACCTGAAAATTAGTGGTCGCAAGAAATTTTACATTTTTTCCAGGGGTGGTGATGCCTTTGTCAAATGAATATCTGTGCTGTTCCTGGACCTAAAATCTCTATATATTGAACCCCTAGACAGTATTTACTCTGAGATTGGTGTATACAATTATTCATTTAAATAGGTTTATTTTAATTTATTATGTATTGTTTTATGTTGTTATATATACCTGTAAGTGGGTTGTGAAGTCTATAAAGAAACCATACTGATGTTTTCTACCTAAGTACCTGATTGAACGCGATATAAAGTTTGGTACAAAAATATTGAATGGTTCTCTAGACAAGCTTTAACAGCCAAACAATCGCACATATTAACCTTTGACATTTACTATTACAATATGCAATTTAGGTATACACTGTAGAAACATAAAAATAGCAAAGGGCACAACTTAAGTACCTGAGGGAAGTACATATAAAGTTTGACAATAAAAATATTGAACGGTTCTTGAGATAGGCTCTGGAAAAATAAAACTATTGCACATTAACATTTGACCTTTAAGATGGCAATATGCAAATTAGGTTCTGTCTGTAGAAACCGTACAAATTATATTGCCACAATAAAAATTAATTACACTAGCTGGTGACCCCTATATTTAAGTTACTCTTCTCCTAACAATTAAAATCATGGTTGTTCAGCACCTGGTCCGATGAATAGAAGATCTTCCTGTTATTTCAGACATAAACCAAGGCCTTTTAACTGATAGCTCCATTTCAATTATATTTGAGTGAAAGCTTAATGTACTGAATACAAGATATTTCCCAAGGAGAGACTGTGCCTGTGTTGAAAAGCAGCTGATATTATTTTAATTTAAAAAGATTTATGAAAGCAGACTACACTGAATAATATCAGTACTTTGGGTCAATAAATTTAAAGCCATCACTATCCATGGAAAAAAGTTTAAACCCTACTCCCACAAAATCGATTGAAATAACTCTGACAAACCAGTTATCTATAAAAACCAAAGAAACAAAATATCAAGTGAAGCGACTGTCAGCCTTAAGCAGATAGAATCGGGGTAGTTTGAAATGAACATGGGTTAAACAGCTGGAGAGCCAGATGTGTAAAAGACTGACTGTTAACATTCCCAGACTCCTATCATCTGGTGAGCTTATTACAAGGTATTATTCACTCTTCAGTGAATCACTCATAGGTAAATATCTTAATATCTCAAATTTAGCTGTTTCGTGGGTTATTTTTTTGTATAAAATTTGTATTAATTAATATATTTTGAGAGTTCTTAAGTTATGTACTGTTAAATTGATTTCAAATATACTTCAAAATTTTAATTTACCCAAATTTGTATTAATTTACATATTTATACTAAGTAAGAACTCTTATGTTAGGTTCTACCTAATTTATATCAAATATGCATCAACATTATTTTTACCCAAATTTGTATTAATTTACATATATTGAAAATTATTATGTTATGAAGTATTAAATTTATATCAAATGTGCTTCCAAACTACTGGTACACGAATTGCTAAGAAAGTTTAATCAAAAACACCATTATTTCATTACAAGGAGTTTTGCAGAATTTCAATTATAGCACAATGGTCAAGGCCATGTAAATCTATGTATATTATATAAACAGAACTTTGTAAGAGAAAACCTGGGGTGTACTTCAAATAGCAGATGTTAAGAGTTAGAAGGTAGTGTAAACTAACTAGGGCCATGTGTTGGCAGATCATCACTGTAATACAAAATGATCGGTCTTATTTCAGAGTGAACACAATATCCCAATAGTCCTTTTAGGTCTAAAACCAAAATAAATGGTACATAAAACCATCAAAAGTTCTATTTAAAATACCATTGATGGTAACATACTTTTATTGTAATGTTGTATGTACAAAAGTAGTAATCTATTGTTCAAAATTAATGTAAACTTTGATAACTAATTTGCTATTCAAAGATTTGAAATATGTGAGATTTCAGGGTTTGGTTGATTCTGATTGGTAAATAGCACAATTGTAGACTAAATATTTAGAGGGTCCATCCTTGACATCCTTATGGAATTAAAAATGTAGGCATTCAAAACCAATACATCCCAAGTCTGTTAAGCTAGACTTGCAGCCAGGGTTTCAAATAGGAGAAAATACTTTGATTGGCTTTTGTGTGGGTCAAAATTAGTTTGAGCAGATATTTATAGTTTTCGAGTTCTGCTCTCGGAACAAAATTTACTTCTGATTATGGCAAAGTCCGACTTTGTATCCATAGAAACAAGAATTAAAAAAAAATGACAAATCCCCCACAGCAAAAGGCACAACTACAATCCAAGGTGAATGTGTGTACAAAGTTTCACAAACATAGCATTTACAGTTTTCGAGCTCTCCTCCGGAAACGGATTGGAGCCATCAGGATGAAAGGACAAACGGACTGATGTTTTAAATGATAAATCTGTAATAGCACAAGGCACAACTTTAGTTAATGGTTAATGTGCTTATCAAGTTTCATAAAGATTGGCTCTATAGTTTTCGAATTCTGCTCTGGAAACAGATTGGAGCCATCCAGACGAACAAACAGACAGACTGATTTCTAAAATGATGAATCCGTAATTGCATAAGGCACAACTACAGGTAATGGTTAATGTGTCTACCAAGTTTCATTAAGATTGGCTTTACAGTTTTCGAGTTCTGATCCAGAAATGGATTAGAGCCAACCGGACGGATGCTGATCATACCATAATACAACCGATTTTCATCTGGCGTATAAAAAACAAAACAAATAACCACATAAAACATTAAAGCAAGACAAACAACAGTGAAAGAAATTCTGATCAGAATTAACCGATAAGCAGAAAGATAATAACAATTTAAAACCCTACCTACCTAAAAAATTAAAATCAAAAACAATATAAAACGGTCGGTATTTTTCTTTTTTTCAGAAAATGGGGATTTGGGAACTACTTTTCATGAATTAGAAAAAGAAAAACCTCCTCACCCAAAAAGCATGAAAATGTATCAATGAAAATTTAATACACTGCCATTAAATAAATGAAGTAGCCTAGAGCAAGACTGAAAATAACAAGTTCATGTATAATTAAAACTTTATTTGTCAATTAAATCAATACAGCCGTCTAATGCAGCACATGTGGCTTATACTGCAGTCTACATCTGCTCTTGACATACCCCCTCCTCCCATCCCCCCCCCCAAATTCCTCCCTTATAACAGTAAATTCCACTGTGAGGAAAGGGCAGATAAATTATGTCTATCATCAGTTTGATTTGAGAAAGAAAACATCAGCTGGTTATATGTATGACAGCTCTGAAGTTTAGACAGTTTGACTCACTCATGTTAACAACAACAATTCATGACTCAGCAAAAATGTGCCACTCAATAGCAGTCATTTTCATGGGGTAGTTTGTTTAAAGAGTACCAATGCTGTCTTTACTTAGGATTGGAGGAAGATTAACTTTCCAACATTATGAAGATGCTTCACATCTCGTTGGCCTAATTGTCAATTATTGTTGGAATACACGGTCGTCATATGAGTGAAATATCCTAACGCATGACGTAAACACCCCCGGACGAAATTTATTTGTAAAAAAATTATTTTTCAGGAGTATTTCCTGACAATGATGTGTATTTTTGTGTTACAGCATAGCATTAATTTTAATGTCTGTGTGAATTTTGATGTCGTATTGGTGTATTCAAGATAAGTTTTGCGTAGGAAATACTCTGAATAGGCAGGTCAGAATATGCAAAGAGAACTATATGTTATCCTGGCAATGATTGAAGCTCTGGTTTCTGGTCAGCAAGGACAACACCCTGCCTGAAAAAAGTAAAAACAATTTATAACTCACTAGGTCTACATTGGTGGGTATTTGGATTTGTTTGTCTGTTTGATTAAGGGTTTAGCATCAAAAGCTAAAAACTCAAATGTATTTCACTTATATGCTGACAGATTGTCCACTTCACAGCTCTATGCAAACATATTGTGGAAAACCAAGAGAAAACCTTGTAAAACCAACCCCATTTTGCCAGACCCACATTACGTGACTCACTCACATACCTTCTGAATTTGTGCCATTTTGTTTTTGAGATGTTTAAAACAGTGTTATCAGGTATTTCATGCCTATGATGGTTTACGGGATTAAACGGAATGATTGGTGCTCAAGGGTATTTCCCTTATTATACAACACTATCAAGGAATGGCGATATCATATTTGGCCTATCTCTCACCAATGGCGAAACCAAAATGTTGACTGACTGACTGACAACAATATGCCATAATCAGTCGCCATAATTTGTCCTGTCAACTGACGGGTATATAAAAACAAAATGACAAATATGGTTTGCCCTTTTTTGTATAGAAATATGAGAGAGTTGCCGTCAGTTCAAAGATACTCCAAGGTGGAAAGAAGGTTTCAAGATAAATAGATGTTAAGTCATAGATGAAAAATATCCCTAAAACTGTCAATCAAATGTGATACCATTGAAGCCTTAGCCCGCTGTGGTAAAATCTTCCTGCTTTGCCTCCATCAGGCTAAGAGTAGGCTAGTGATACAAATGATTACACATTTAAGCTTACAGTTTGACAGTCATATCCTAAAAATCAGAAGAAAAAAAATCACACAAAAAATCAAAAGTGAAATAAGAGGACATTAACCCTAGACTGTAATATATATTTTTAATTACCTTTGTAAGAAACCATTTCATGAAATAAAATGCGGCAAACAAAGGACTATTCCCCATTTTTCAAGTGTTTAAAATAAAAACATTTAAATTTAGCACATTTAACCCAGAGAGTGTTCGTGTATACCTATCCATTTATCTTTAACATTAGTACATTACAAAGATAAATGCACATTTCCTGTAACTATGATAACAACTCCAGCAGACACGGAGAACTTTTTATTCATGTTGTAAAAATAAAACTTACAAAACTTGAACTCCCATATTAAACCTAGAGTATGTTTAGATAAGCTCAAATAAACTAAGTCCTAGTTAGCAGAGAAAGCCAATCAAGAAATACATTTCAAAGATCTTGCCAAGGATTTTAGATCTTAATTGGTGTTTACAACTAATACAAACATTCCTGGTACATGAACTTATACAAAATCTGAGCATGTATTTATGTCGTTAGCTATGGAGAAACGTTAATTTTCCAACAAAGCTTTCTATGAAAGATTTCACAATATGGCAGGGGTTTTTATAGACAAAAATTCCACATAAACTCAATTTGATATTGCCTAAAACTCAATATATTAAGCGAGCCTTTGGCACACAAAATGCACTAAAATTTTCATCGAAAATCCACTGTTCATTCTGAATTTCATAGCTCACCAGTGGCCGAAATAAGCCAAAACTTTATTTCTCAAACAAAACTGAATATCAAATTTAAGAAAAACTCAATTTGCCGTTATTTTTCATTGGGGTATTCTCGATGAAAAAGTGTCTATAAAAACCCCTGTATAGTTGTCATGCTGTTCATTCTTTGAAAGTACACCACTGTCATATAAACACACTGCATGATCCATCCATAAAACAAAAGACAATGAAAATCTAAACATCATTAATGAGTCTTTTTAATCCATACATGTAGTGTATTGGGGTTTTACATGTATATGTATATGCAATGTTTACTTATAAAGCAAGGTTATTATATGGCTGTAGCTGATTCTGGCTATTCTGTGGGTGGTTTTTAGGAGCTTTCATTCGGGTTTTCCATCCTATTTAAGCAAGGCAGAGTAAGAATTGTACCATCCATCATCATATATTAGGTGAAATACTGTAAAGTACTTTTAAATATTGGCTGGAATTTATTTTTGCGTTTTTATTCTTACATTTAATTCACTGGAATTAGTTTTCGCATATTTACGTATCACAAGAACAACAATTTAAGAAATTTTACATGTTTTCTCAAAACACTTGTCCATTGTTTTAAATGTTGAGAAGTGCTTAGCTATTCAGTTGGGTAGAGGCTATGAACTTTGTAAAAGTTAAGCATTAACTGCACCCCATGTGCCCTGCTTTGTCCTGGTGGTGCTTGCAATGTCACTTGATCAGATTTACTCTTTGTCTTGATAAACACATACGGACAGCTTTAGGTATGATAAGCTTCAACAACAACAAGATGGTATTATGACAGTCGCAACTTGTTTAACCGACGTGCAGATTATTTTAAGGTTGGTTTAATGGTTATCAAGACTAATTGCATACATAACTAGAATGAAATTGGGAGACAAGGTTTGATGCGCGTTACATCGTGGCGCATTATAGCATGGTTACATTTGATTAATAGTATACGTCTCACCATTCCTGAAACTTAATTTCCTCGGTAAGATGTTACCGCGAATAATTAATTCCAAGCAAAGATAAAGTACTTTACAGTATCCCAAAAAACCACATTCCAACAAACCATTAATTGGAATCGAGCATCAAAACATAGGTTTTTTACAAATATATTTGTTCCTCGTTCTACCTATTTAACAACCTTAATGTAATCCAGTCCAGGAGAAGTAAGAAAATGTACATGCAGTGAAGAAGTGTTAGAGAAACCAAAAGCGCTACAGTAAAACTGTCAGACAAGCATCAATATACAAGAGCACTCTCTGTTTTACACCTCAAAAACCAGAAACCGTTTTATCTTTGAGCAGAGAGATAGTCTTTGAGTTGTGTATATTAATAGAGGCCATCAGTCATTTGTCATGTTGAGCTGGAGGGTTGGATGGTGTACACCTACTGTACTTGCTGTAATCATACAGTGAACTACCGTGGGAAATATTCCAAACTTTTCCAGGAGAAATCATCAAATAGTCTTTGATTATATATCATTCAAGGAGAAGACTGTTGTTTTTATATTATTGTACAACATGAGAGAGATGTTTGTGTCAGTATAAATGGGGTTTGGGGGGAGGATAGCTAACCATAGTGTAACATGGTCCAGAAGATGAAGACCGTTCTGAATACTAAGAGACTTTCAGAAGCAGTGGATCTGCTCGGCTCAGGTTACAAGACAGTCACACAGGGAAGGCAGTGTACATGTGCTGGCTAGATCCACATGGGACTGCTCACATCTACTTGCTTCCCATTCTAATATATTAGCACTTCACATATTCAGAGGAGACTGCATTTTTTTTCCACATTTTGTTCCTTATCGGTCTCCTTTTCACATTTTGGGTCCTTATATTTTCACATTTTATGAAAAAAATATTGGAGGCCTTTATGATCAATAAGATTTTAAACCTGTATTTGACATATTACAGCAAAATCCTATTTTATGAAAAATGACAAATATTCCTTCAGAAGAAGTGCCAGACAGCTGTGATTGAATGTAAAATTGATTGGTTAATAGTTAATGTAAACAAAGTTTGATATCTTATAGTTACAATATACATGTGTAGTACTTGTGTGCCAAAAAACCAGGGGAATAATACTGGGAAAAAAAAGGTTCATCAATAACAGGAAGGTGTGTGGTCGTAAAGGCAGGGATTTCCTGAGGGGGCACTCATTAAATTTTATTTAGAGTATTTTGAAGACTGTTTAAAGAGACTAGCTAAAGCAGAACTTCCTCGGATCAACTTACCCACAGTCACATCTGCATGTCTAGAACATTCTAAAGATGTCCATAGGAACTAAATCCCAAGTAGTAAGCCACTAGTTTTAAAATAGGGAAAAAAAATCTTGCTTGAATTGTGAAATTTTGTGGAAAAAACATTTGGATGTCCACAGTTTATTCAACTGAAATGTAGGAAGATAGGAGTAAACAGGATTTGAATGCTTGTTTTATCAGATGATGTTTTGTTTGTTTGTTTGATAGGGGTTTAACGTCGTACTCAAGGATATTTCACTTATATGACGCAGTTATCCACTTAACAATGTTCCTGGCCTAAAAAAAAAAGCTAAAAATAGCAGAAATCTGTCCAAAAAAAATATCATTCTTTCTTTCAAATAAATAATATTTCCCCTTTTGTAAAAAAAAAATTGTTAAAAGCTAATTAATTCAAGCCACAGTTTATATGGAGAGCATTTTATACAGCATGGTAGAAAATCAGAGTTACTCTCCAAGAGAGATAATTATGTCTCTTTAGTCTCACACACATTCTAAACACTGAGGTCATCAGTTGACATGTATTTAACCATACAGCATGACATTTTTGGGAAGATATGGCAATTGTTTTGACACTTTTAAACTATTCCAAGTGTGATAATAATTGTATCAAGATGTGTTATTTCAGACCTGAAAAAATGGTACTGAGTGGAACAGGGGGAATAACTCTAGTGGGAATAATACAGTCAAGCATGGGAAGTCAAGAGTACCTGAAGTACAGCATAAAACCCCAATCATTCAAGCTACATGTATTGGTACAGTTAAATTACTAAAGCTTCAAGGCTGTGCCAACAAAAATTTGTGTTCCTAAAAACATTTCTGATAGAAGATCTTCAAGAATATACAAAGAGTTGAGATGAAATGATTCCCAGGTTCAAACAGACAACTAACATCCATTCTATGCTACCTGCAATTATTCATGGAAATGATGGAGGAAGTTTGTTAGAAGCACCAGGTATCTGGGTTCTCTCAACACAGACAGCTTTGTCAACAGAATACTCTTTTATCTGACAGACTCACAACCCAACAACAGATCATCCAACAGCTGACAACACTAATTAACTATGTTTACTGTTCATTTACTACAATCAGAAAACTATCAACTAGAAGTATGTTTGTTTGTTTGCTTGGGGTTAAACGTCGTACTCAAGGGTATTTCACTTATATGACGACGGATTGTCCACTGAAATATGTTCATGGCCTAATTATAGTGGAAAACCGGGAAAAAAACCTCGTAAAAACCACAACCGTGGTTGCCACATCGTGTGACTCACTCATATACCTGAGGGTCGACAGACGGACTCGATGTTGTGAACGGTACATCGAAGTTGGCTTCAGTAAGCGAGCTCGCTAACCAATAAAGCCACGGCCACTAGAAGTATGAAACGTTGCATTACATGTAAGTACTATCAAGGACATTGAAGCAATTTCTATTCAACTTCATACGACTATTCCCTCTAGCGTACAGTGTATGAACGTCACAGCTCCTCTGAGGAATATTGAGAAACCCAGTACAAAACACAGCCACTTTTGATATTTCTAGTTAACTACGAGTATTTTCAGTACATGTACATGTATGTGTAAGCATCACATAAAAGCAATTCATGAAAAAGAGATAGCAAAATGGAAAATTTTGACAGGTAAAATTCCTCAAAATAGAGATTTATGACAGGCTAATTTCCAATCCTGGCTATTAGCAATGAGCTGGGGGCAGTAAGTTTGTTAGTAAGTTAATGAGTTAGTTTACTGTCACATGTGCGTCCTGAATTTTACAATTTTGTCATAAAAGCTACGTCTGTTATAACACTGATTATTATCTTTAGCCCAATGTCAGATAATAAGTTTGGATCTTTACTATTACAGGGATATTATGTTATTATGAAATGTTTGGCACTTCATTCAAATAACTTAAGACCTTATGTTTATTTTAAAGTTTAACCGCCAAACGTATTTTCTCAACCTATTTGTATCTATGTTTTCAATTCTTATTACTCATGATGATGGTTTGATAAATGAAGCGCAACATTGAGTCAAAACAAATTCATTATCTTTCTTCACAGTTGTTCATTTACTTTTCGGTAGTTTACTATGTTAAACTCCTCAGTGGTAGTCATAATATTAAGATTGTTTTTTAAACTGGGGTTTAACGCTGTAGTTATAAGTACAGCGTAAGGTTATTTGGATCATATAACAGCATGACAACCCAGAGGAGGAAGGATTTGTTTGTTTGTTTAATTTGGGTTTAACGTCGTACTCAAGGGTATTTCACTTAAATGACGACAGATTGTCCACTTCACACCGTTCCTTGCCGGGTGGAAAACCGAGAGGAAACCAATTAAAAACCAGTTACCACCCCCGCGATTGCCGGAGCTACATCTTGTGACTCACTCATATACCTGAGGGTCGACAGACGGACTCGATCCTGTGAAC
>JAVFBX010223494.1:0-11226 GCA_034783855.1 Mopalia kennerleyi | reverse complement strand
GCTCGCTCGCTTGATGATTGATTGCTTTATTGATCGCTCGATTGATGATTGATTGAATGATTGAATGATTGATTGATTGATTGATTGATTGGTTGATTGATTAATCGATCGATTGACCGATTTATAACTGGCTTTCTTGCTCACTTGCTTGATGATTATTTATTGGTTGATTGATATATAGTCACATATTTCCTAACAATCAATACGTAAAACACACCGATATCAGAAAATAAGATAACGATTCTTCCAGAAACAAATCTGTATTAGACTCGATATGGCTTTAAATCCAACCATTAGAGAACTGTTGTTGTCCCTCATATATTTCTGGTTCTCATATCTGCTGTAGAAAATAAACTACTTAGCGTTTTAGCTTATTATATACAGTCCAAAGACACATTGACCATTCTATCCTATGGCGGCCCATTCAGCGGAAACACATGTATGTACCAAACTAACACATAACTACGATTTATGTTACAAAACAAATATATATGTCGAAACACGATCCTTGACAACTGTCATGACTTTCATCAGATTTAAAAATTGAATATAAAAATGTTTCAATTTAACTAATATTTTCTAATTCCTCGTTAATATACACCCATACAGATTCTTCATGATCCTTTTCATTGACTTTCCGATGTTTACAACAAATCATTCAGTCGACCTCCAGGCATCTTCGATAATCAAGAGTTTGTTTTTGAGCTATTCTACGTCTACACCATATACCTATCCTAATTTATAACCGAAGACTTTGAAACAGTTTCGAGAAAAATCCCCCCACCCCGACCCCCCCCCCCCCCCAATCCCCGCCTTCAACCCTCTTACAATTACTTGCAACCAATCGTTTATATACTGAAAATTTAACTGCAGCATCCTTTGTTAAAAATTGGCTATGTTTTCACGAGCCCAGTCTGTTTGTAACGCGCAAGCTGATTGGGTGCCTACAAGATCTCAGACATCCAATCAGTTAGCCTACCTGGCTGCAGATTCTGGTTATAGCGGCTTGGTCCGTCGAGGGTTATACTGTTGAGTAACACTGAATACAATTCTTGGTCATTCTGTTTTGCCAGCCTATAGAGTCCTCTTTATGTTTCGCTTTTGCTGGTAAAGGTGCATTCTCACGGTGCGATTTGTAGCAACGACTTCAGGGGATTCCCCTGATTTGCAGCATTTTGATTGGTGGAACAAATACTGCTGAATGAGCGACCAATCAAAACTCAATAAATAAGGGGAATCCCCCAAACTCGTTACTACAAATCGTACTGTGAGAATGCACCTTAAGTGGAATAGAGGTAACTCATCCTCCTCCATGAAACAAAGTTACCCTTTTCGTCAGATAGCGTCTTCATCGTTACTACACATCTTTTTTGCCTTATGTCCTCTACTAAGTTTGTATACTTATGCAGTATCTTGTGGATTTGTTGAAGTTATATTCTTATAGGATTAAGGAGCCATTTCCCTTAATTGAACTCATTCTTTTGCAAGGTGAATAAACAAAATATGAAACCAAAAGTAAAGCTGACGTCAATTCTAATTTGCAGGTCATTGCCATAGAAAACAGAGCACAACTTATTAATGACGCATGGAGTTTGGCTAAGTATGCGTTTATTAACAATCATATTTACTGACAGTTAATTTAGCGTTAAAAACGAGTTGTTTTAAAGCTCAAATCGTAATACGATGCAAATTTAAAGAATTATTAATATACCACACATCTGCCAACTCTTTACCTGGTTCATTTTGTTACCATCAAGTATTTTTTTCTAGAGGAAAGCTATTGACACTAAACACGAAAGGCGTTTCGTTCATGTAAGCAAAATATGGTGGGCCAAGTGCGTCTTAAGTCGACATTAGATGACGTGAGTGTTTAAAAATGAGAGGTGTTTACCCAGCCAATCAAACCGCGCCATTTCAAAGAACACCACGTCACAGTTTTTGTCTCACGTCAACTTTTGTTATCTAACATGATCTTTGGTCAAAATGCACGCGTCCCAAATTTTTCGTCGTGTATGTTGTTCAAAATGACATGTCCTCAAATTATTTGACGTGAAACATTAGGTTTTGTCATGTAACACAGCACACCGGAAACGTCAGGAATATATTTCTTCCTAACAACGTGAAGGTTCAGACCTGCGGTGGGCGTATAATGTGCGAAGAAGTGATTCTCCAGCCCTGTGATTGGCTAGTTACGAATGACATGTTTCGGTTTGTCTTCATCACGTTTCCTGTATACTTTGATACACTACAAAATCGTTATATGACGTTTCCGGTGTGCTATGTTACTTGATGAAAACATAATCTTACACTTCAAATAATTTTAGGACACGTCAATTGGAACAACATACAGGACAGAGAATTTCTGACGCGTGCATTTTGACCAAGCTCAAGTAAGATAACATAAACTGAAGTGAGACAAAAATTTAACGTGATATAATAAATAAAAACAGGGTTTTCTTTGAAACGAGACGATTTGATTGGCTGGTTTAACATAGTCATTTTTAAACACTCACGTCATGAAGTGTCGACACACTTGGATATGTTTTCAGATATGTTTTGGAGCGGCCGGCGATAGTGGCGGATCAATTTCCAACCTTCACGACAGGCTGAGATCGGCAGGATGTAGGACAAAGACGGGGGAATTAGCCCAATTGATTGTGCTACGATCGACCCAGCTTGTATCGTGGTGACATTTAACAGATTCAAATCCAATAATCGCATACAATAAATGAATACCACTTGTCCGTGTGACATTTAGTTAATTTTCAAATCCTAACCTAGAATTGTGATTTTATTTCTCTATAATTCTCCAATTTTGCTTGCAAACAAACCTTTTCGTTCTTTCTTTAATTCAGCCTGCGAGGGATGGATACGATTATCCGTGATTGGATAATGACGAACTAGGCCATCGTCATATGATGAACAATTCCAGCAAACTTAAAAACAAATCTGAGATCTTCAGAGGCAAATTTTAAATGAATAGGACAATGCTTTAAAGTAATGACAAGACGATGGCCATATATGGCACCAACAACCTTTCAATACGGAGAACTAATAAAACGGTAAGTAAAAAAATAAATAATAATTTTATGAAAGTTCATATTAAACTGAAACTTTTATTACCAATACGTTTTGGATAAAAACAACGAACCAAACATTTATTAAACAAGATTGGACTCTGATGGCAGAAAACAAGTACAATAATCTAGATATAGCTTCAAGTTGATTTAAAAGTGTCTTTAGTGAAGTTTTGTTTGTTTGATTGGGGTATTACACCGAACGAGGTTATTTCACGCAAACGACGGCGTGACACCACAATGGGTGTAGGAAACCAACCCCGACCCCACTGGCAATAAACAAAAACACCATGCACAGAACAAGTACTGGACACTCACAGGACAATACGAAAACATCACAAACATATCGGCTTCCTGTTCCTTTTTAACTGAGAAAGCACCCGGGTAACCAGAAGGTCTATCCAACCACCCGCGTCTTTAGTTGAAAGAGTAGGTGGAGGGCAAATCAGAAAAGAGGTTGAAAGGAAAACTATTTAAACACCGGTACATCTTATTCTCTCCACAATTGAATAAACAGTCATTTAAAAAAAAATTATTTTGGTTGATCGAGTGTTGTTTCACGCCGTGCTTAAGGGTATTTCACATATATGGTGGCAATGTATTCCAACAATGATTGGCAATAGTTCAACCAAGATGTGAAGCGTTTTCAAAATGTGGGAAAGTTAATTTTCCTCCCGAGCTAAGTTAATACAGTATTGCTTCTCTTCAAACAAACTGCCCTTAGCCAGAGGGCTTAGTATTTTGGAATATAAAAAAAAATGGCTACCGTATAAAATATGCTCGATAAACGAGTGCATAGAAATGATGAAAGCAAGAAGTTTCGTATGATTTCTGTTAAACATTGCGAGTACTCGGAAACAAAAAAATAAAGAAATTTTTAAAAACAGGACTTCCCTTAAATCCCCAAAAGATGTAAACTTCAAATAATCTGATCTTTTATAAAGTAAAACACATGTTAAATACGCATCTTAAACGGTCTAAACAATAAATATAATAAAAAAAGAAATCCACTTTCAGCTAAAAGAAGTAAAACTTTGACAACAACAAAAAAAGACAGTTATGTTTAGACCAGACTGACAAGACAAATATATCCTGATTATAACGAGACCATTTCATTTGCATCAATAGCAAATGTATCAAGAGGTTTGTTCTATTAGTTGGTGTCATGATTATGGGTTTACTTGTTTAAAAGGCGATTAAACGTTGTACTCAAATTTCACTTATATGAATGATTCACTGCCTTCATGATATCCACCGAAAATACTGGGAAGAAACCTTAATTACAAAACGACCACATTGCTAGACCATATTGGCGGAAACATGGAATCGGATCTAGTCAAGACTGGCTAACCAAAAAACCAAGGCCGTTATAGATGATACAGGGTTGTGTGATTGGGGTTTAACGATACAAGAGACCCCATCAAGGACAGCAGCAATTTAGTTTCATCGTACTTAGGGTCATTCCACTCACTTTGCCCACTAGGTAAAGGAAACCACCATCGATGACGCCACTGGCAACTAACAAACAAACACAAGACAGGACAATCACAGGATGTAACACAAAGACGACAGTAAACAGATTGGCTTCATGTTGCCCCTTAGCTCTGAAAGCACCTACAACATAGAAAAGCCCACATTACAGCTTTACGCCCAGGCAAACCATATGTGTGTCCCCCTAGTTCAATCAGCACCAGGGTACCAACTGCCACCAAGCCAAAATAAATCTATAAAGAATTATAGAACAAACGGAAAATGCAATGGATCAATTATGAAAGGATCATCATGACAAATCAAACCAAAATTAACACAGTGGAAATTGTTTTAATATAAACTAAAAATAACTTGCTGCAACAAGATTATAGTTTGTCCATTATGATTAAATGAATTGAACACCAGTATGCATACACACCCGACAAAAACAATTTTAAGCACTGACTGTAACGAACCATACAAAACAATTGGGATAACATGATAAATGATTACCGGACGATTTTCAAGCCTGCATAGGAAGGCCTAAACCAAAGCACAATCGTTCAAAGAGTATGAATTGGAAATGAAGTCAAAAAGTCCACATCTACAAAAATATATACGTTGGTAAGGTTACAAGCAAAAATTCATGTAGTATCAATAAAGGTAAAACAAAGTGAGTTTTTTTTTCTTTTTTCGAATAATGTTTTCTTAAAATAACAGCAATGCCAAGTTTGAACTTTTAACAGAAGGAAATTTAACTGAAATATTTTACAACGGAGGCGAAATTTCTTAAAGGAACAGAACAAGATGCCCCCGAAGCCAATGGAAACGAGTGTATTCTCTCAATATTTGTAAAATGTATCATATATCAAATCCTCTTGTATCATTGCCGCACCAATATCTTCAGGAAGAAAAAGTTCAACCCAGCTTTTAGTCTGCCTGTTGGCTCGACATGGGGCCTTGGCTAGTCTAACAGTCTTGTAGGGTACTTTTGGTCCTACTTTGTCTGAACGCCTTTCTTCTTGGGTGACAAGTTGCTGTAGCTGACCTTCGATATCTGAGTAAGTCTTCCTCTCTTCACAGATCCTCCTCTTCGTTCTATCTTCCAATGAAGACAAATTTCGGTTGTGTTCATGTTGAAGATTGTAAAGTTGATCTCTATGTTTGTTTCTCAGAGAGTAAAAAGGTGAGTGAAGGCCATGAACATCATAGCTGTTTGAATATAGACACTGCATTTCTTGAGTTTGTCGTTGTTCAAGATCTGCACACCTTCTTTCATACTGCCATTGCAGCATGTTAGTTTGGTTGTCCTGGTGATCACGGACCTCCTGATAACGAACACGAAAATTATCTTCCGCTTTTTTCAATTCTTCATGAAGACTGGCAGTTACTTGGTGACTTCCATAACTTGATTGATTATCAAACCTTGGTCGTTTCCCATCCCATCTATATCCATCTGAAGGGTCCACAAAAACATCTGTGTTCTGTCGCTTTCTCTTGTTTCCAAGTTTGCCTATGCCGGTTGTTAAATCTGTGCCCATCAATCTCTCTATTAGTGGTGAGTAACGATGATAACCTTCTAATATAGACTGCTCGTTCGTGCCTTTTCCTTTCTGGTGTTTTCTCCAGTAATTTGAGCAGGTCAGGTTTATTTCTGGTGAAGGAATGGCAGCACAACCCCATCGTTTCTTCACCTGCTGAGTTAACGCGGTCTCCTCACAGTCAAGAACAGCATCGAAATCTTGCATGAAAGGTGTACTGATGGTTTCTTTGGCTTTAGTATTGTTGGTTAATTTAGACCGTAGGTCATTCTTATCAGAGCTACATTTTCCATGATCTTTGTTATTGGACCCTTTGGTCTGGTTGTCCTCAAAGTGTTTCTGTGTTCCTTGCGTTTCATGAAGTTTTACTGTCTCAATAGTCACTGACCTCTCCTGACTGTTACCGACATTTGACTTCAATGATAAGCTGGTCTTAATTTTCTTACTTTCATTTCGAGCAGTTGAGCTCTCGGACACCTTGCGTTTTAAGTGGTCACCGTGACCTGTAACTTCTGTTCTCTTAATCTTGACAGATCTAGTACTTTTACTTTTGGAATCAACAGAACTATTTACTTTGTTGCCATCAGATATCTTTTTGTTTTCCTGTTTATAATCCTTCACATGAGATATTTTATTGATAGTATGCTTTGAATCAAGCTTTTTCACTTTCATTGAATCATAGGTTTTAGCATTAGTAATATCATGTTTCAAACTTTCAGAGTTACTTGCATTCAAGGCAGTGAGACTCACAATTTTGGAGTTTCCAGAGCTCCGGACTTTAAATGTCTCTGAATGTTTGGCCTTCTTAACTAGACTATCAGGAGGTTGAATATCTGATGACAATTTACGTTTCTGTCTATCACTTATCATATGCCTTAAATCCTCTACTTTATTTGGCATCAAAGTGGCTGTTTTAACTTTCTTGGCTTCAGATGTTTTCATATCCCTGTTTCCTTTTAAGCCTTTAGTACAAGTGTTATTTGATTTAATGGCTGTGTTAAGTTTCACAATTTTACTTCCTCCAGTCTCTGGAGTCAACAGCGTTAAGTTTCCTAGATTGACAGTACGAGTGATCTTGCGGTCATCCTGACGTGTAGTATCCTCAATCTGACCACCTATACTTTGAATTGGTTCAGATTTTATCATTTGTTTGAGTAAAACTGCACTAGTCTTTAATGTATCCTCCTTTTTAATTATTGAACGGTCACCAAACATTAAGTCGGATCTATCTTTAGAAACAGATACACTGATTTTAGCAGGATCACCATCAGAAGGATCAATAATCCCCTCTAATGTCTGATTTTCTGAAACCAAAGTCGGACTAGGCTCATATGAACTCCCCAAGAATTTTGTATCTTCCATTCTACCACTATCCTGCAGACAATTGTTTGGTTTCACAGCCTTAGAAATATCAAAGTCTGCTGCTTCCCTTGAGTTTTGGTTTTCTATAACCTTGAGACGTGTGGTTTGGAAAAGCTTCAAATGAATATCACAGCTATCTGGAAAGGTATCTTTATCCAGAGAATATCCAGACCCTCTTCTTTTAATATCAGTGATGCGTGGACTATATGGAATGGCTGAATCATCTAAAGATTTACCTTTGCAATTTACGTTTGCCTTTAACAAGTCACTAGTAGTTCTAGTACCAATCAAATCATCATCCACACTGCCTAGTCTTTTAAATTTGTGTGCATCATTTCTCCAGGCAAGTCTCCTTTCTAAATCTACACGAGTCTTCTTAATTTTGGCATCATCAAATTCTTGTTTAATGTTAGTGGAAGTAGAGTTTTTTTCGTCAGATTCAGACTTTATGTTTTCACATTGTGCTACCTTAGTAATGGATCCATTCTCCCCTTTTAGTTCTACCATTTTGTTGACATCAGCTAAATGTTCCTCGGGCCTTAAATAACTCTGTTCCTCATTACAAGGATTTCTAATTACTTCCCCTTTGATAGTTTTAATGTTCAAATCATTACAGTTCTTAAGAGCTACTGTTTCAATATCAGATCTTTCAGCAGATTTTGGCATTAAAATATCCTCTCTATGAAAATTAAGTGGCTTACAGTCTTTCTCAACAATATCTTCTACAATCTCACCATGATGAACACATGTAGAATCCCCATAACTGAGAATAGGAACCCCATTAGACACTAAGTGTCCATCAGAGTCACACTCATTACTTTTGCCATTTATATTCGGAGTGTTTGGTATGAAAGAATCCTGTAAACATTTTTCTATTTTCACATTCATCAAAACTCCAGTACCGGTATTTCTAGTATTAAACACATAATCATTCGAACTTCCAATTCTTTCAAACTTGTGTGCACTACTTTCACAAGCCAGTTTTCTTCCTACATCACTCAGGCACACAGTTGTCTTGCTTGTTGCATTTTTATTGTCCCCTTTGTTGTTTGCCTTTAAGCCCTGATAGCTAGGACTATTTCCAGACATGGAATTATCTGGTAATCTCTTCTCAACTCTTCTGCCTCTGCTCTTCACCTCTGAATCCTTGCTGGTGTGCCTGTTGGGTCTTGAGTCTATCACACTATGTTTTACCACAGTCTGAGAAGTAGATTTTGATCTTCTGTCTGAATCATAACTTTTAGTTCTTTTCAACTGTTTTTCCTGTTTAACACTACTAGACCTCCTAACATTCAGCTGAGCACTGCTGATATTTCTATCGTTATGAACTCTTAAGTCCTCTGAGTATTTATCACATTTTCTCTCTTGGCTTTCACGACTCCAAACTTTCTTAATCACTGAATCATCTAAAGATCTTTTGCTCCTATACTTTGAATCAATTCTAGAGCTCGTATATGGAGAACGTCGTCTGCTCTTTTTATGCCTGACTTTAGAAGAGTCTCTACTTCCTTTCCTATGAGATTTCCGATCTTTATCCCTGCTCCTGCTCCTACTCAGCCTGGGATCACGGTAACTGCTTCTTTTAATCACAGAATCGTCAAAATATTTTCTTCCTCTATATCTGGAATAATCATCAATCTTCTTTTTATTGATAACAGCATCATCAAGACTTCTACCAGTCTTAATCTTATGTCTATTGGACCGATAGTTATCTTCACTACGAGAATGCTTCGACTCGGAGACTTTAGTCCTTGACCTCTCAGTTGACATTATTTTAAGATCCTCAGCAGTTCTCTTTATTCTAACAATCTTGTTCTTTGGCTTAGGATCTTCAATAACAGATGAGCTCAGATCTATAACCTCCTTTTCTTCATTTGGGACTTCTCTGGGAATGCATACTAAATCCTTGTTTGTAAGATCTATCACAAATCTTTCAAAGTTAATTTCCGACATTTTTTTGTTAAAATTCTCTTTTGTCTTTCTTTGAATCTTTTTTTCAAGTGTGATCTCTTTCTTCATTGGCCAGCCTTCTGTTGTCTCATCAGTAGCCTCTCCTATCTTGTACATTTGAAATACCTGAAAATTAAAAGAAAACTCATTACTGTTGTCTCGTGTTTGTTTAATTGGGATTTTGACACTTCAGATTATGTAAGTCCAATGATGATGATCGCTCACCAGACAGTAATGGACACCACTCAATCATGATGTCACTGGTAACAAAAAATAACTACAGTGAACCCAGCTCACACATCCCCACAGATGTACTCCAATAAAATAAATCTTTAATAAAATGTGAAAATTTTTCTTTCTTTACAAGGCCACTTTCAAGAAACACATAGGCTTCCAGTAATGTACACAAACAAATATTCAAGTATGCAAAGGTGCAGAAAAATTCTGCACTTTTTTGCCGCCATAGTGGGGATAAATACACCAACAGAAATGATTTTGCCCCAAGATATCCACGAAGTATTGGTGAGGTTGGTGAATTTTCCTTAGTTTGCAGACGAACATTTTTAACACCCATGGTCTTAATCCGATATTGTAAATTTTCCCTGTTTACTCATTCGTTTCAATGCGATTTGTTTGCAAAGTTTGAATGCCCAAACTACCATTTAAGATGAATTTTATCCTAAAAGGACAACATGTTGTCTCCTTGGCAGGTTAAAAATAAATATGGACATTTTCTGGGTTTTTTCAAACAAATAAATTGGTGTGGTAAATCACCTATCAAAAGTATAATAGCAGGCCTATGCTGTGATCTTTTCTGACATAACATTAAAATTGGTCATCAAAAATTTTGTGAGAAAACCTATCATTTGAATTTTCCCCTGGTTTGCTGATTTTTCATATTCATAAATGTGCCTTTGTCAAAAAGGAAAGCAAAATAACTTCAAAATACAATCTTGATTGATAATCTGATGACAAAATTTGCCAAAATCAGTAGCAAAATGCAACTGCAAACAATTTGGGAACCTATAAATCCGTCCTCCTAAATAAACTTTGCATAGGCATGGGGAAACCTGTACGGTCTGTTCTTCCCAACAGTACAGGGCTGAAAAGTATATGGACTTAATAATTCATCCTAACATATTTGGTTTATAGATACAATTATGCGGTGTAAAACCCATGAATATTGTTCGAGGCAAAATTTAACATGATTAATTAATAATTACACTGGTTTAATTACACACATGAATCAAGTCTTGTGAGAAAATGGTCCTTAAAATATTTCTTTGACCTAAAAGGTTGCAACATTTATATTGGGTATGCATAGTTGAAATCTAAATGTATCAAAATTTCTGATTTCAGTTCATATAAAATTTTTCTTTAAAAATATTGAATTCCTCTGAAGATAGGTCCTTGAAAATATGTATGGCACATGTAATTATGTATGGCACATATCAACTTTTCAATATGCAAACTTGTCTGGCATCATATTATTAACCTTTGACCTAGAAAATATATATTATATGTAAATTTGTTGTTCGGTAAATTAAGGCAAAACTACCAAAAGCACCACTTCATCGCCTGATTAAAGCATGGTTTAAAAAAATGTTGAACATTTCTTGAGTTAGGCTGCAGAAAACCAAGTGAACAAATGGTGAGTGTGACTCATTCAATCCCATCGAAAGTACTCTATCAATGTTGGAGTTAAAGAGAAGCAAGTTAAAAAAGTAAGGAATTTATACAGATTGCCCTGACAAGTGACTAGGCGATTGGAAGAATTTATATAGGCTTAAGAACAATTGCTTCACATGTTCTGTTTTAACCACTAA
>JAVFBX010223483.1:0-11227 GCA_034783855.1 Mopalia kennerleyi | reverse complement strand
ATTTTTGTATCCGTCGTCATATAAGTGAAATACCCTTGAGTACGACGTTAAACACCAATCAAACAAACAAACAAACATCGCTAGCCAAAGTTAAGACATGGGTGTATTAACCTTGGCACATTACAATCCTTTATCGTGTTATCTAGTTCGCCTAAAGGGTACATTATGTAGTTCTCGTGTTGGTTATTGTCCCTAAATCTAACGGCCCATGAAATAGACCTAAATTAATGACATACTGCTGGAGGCAAAATAATAATGCTCGAAATCAACTTATAAAGAAGGTCAAGAGTTCGTTTTGTGAGGACAGTTTAAACGACATCCAAATACAATCGTTGGATTATTTCTTGGAGTCAAAGAATGTTTGAACAGAACCACCGAAACACATAGACGTGACTTGTGCAGTAGACCCTCGCTGATTTCATAGTACCGGCAATATTTATTAAGTTATAATTTCAGACAATTTCAAGCTACTATTGGTGGTCGATTATCAGCGTTGTATTAATGAGTCTTCTATTGAATAGTATGTGCATCATGTATAAAGGTAAGACGTAAATTTTAGTGTCAGGATTAGGGTTCTGTTTAGGGCTAATCTTTGTTTGGGATGTGTTTGGTGTTTATTTTCCGGTTAGGATTTCTCCGTTTATTTCGCAACTATTTGACCGCGGTCAACTGACATTTAAGGAAATAGCTGTACTTGATGACTGATGTATACCTTTACAGCACAACGACTGCATACATGTACGGCAAGCACTTGAATGCAATATCAAGTTTGTGTCACTATAAAAAATATAGTGTTGTCGAATGATTGATATTGTATACGACATTGGCAGCTGATACTATTATTTAAAGAATGTCTTAATTGGTAAGAATCGCATTTTGACAAACATGTTGCTAAACATTTTATTTTTTTACATTTTCCAACTTGGTATCTAGCTGGAAAAGTATACACGTTAAAGAAACTCGTATTATGGGGAGTAATAATTGGAAAACAATTAATTCAGCAAATAAGATTATAGATGAACATATATTAGTGAGATATTTTTTAAAACATCTGAAAATATTTGTTGGGCTTATATTCTGTATCCTCGTCCTGAAAATCAAGATCTGTTTCTTTTTTATGTATTTAACCTGGAGTTATGTGGGCCAGGAGCTCTCAATCAATTCAGTCGAAAAATAGCCCGATTATACAGAGTTGAAAAATCCATAATTCTCGTTGTGCAGTAGTCAGTGATAATCCTCTTAAGGGTCATAGTCAATCAAATCTGACAGTTGTGCTGATATGTTATAAAAAGTTCATATAGATGAAATCAGTCCACCGCCATAGAAATTTTCAATGAGACAATTTATTTCTCTGTCAACACCAGGATAATGCATTGACGCCTCAATCTATTTCAAAACACCAGTTGCGTCAGACTTTCCTCATATAGTACAGAAAGACAACAAATTCCATAAATGGTGATGTAACTAGAATATAGCTAATCAAGAAAGACAAGAATAGGTTACAGGCAATAGCTAAGAGCCTAGTATTCGAATTAAGGTCTTGCTGGACCCCTTGGTCTATTTTCAGAACACAAAAATAATGAGCTTCCATGAGTAAATATCACAAATAAAATTTGCCAAAATAGAGTATCAGCTAACGATGTCATTGTCCGCCATTAATATTTCCCACAATGAACTATGGCGTCTGTTTGAAGGAATTTTCCCTGCTTTAATCAACCATCACAGCATTGTGTAAAGGTGTATCCCAGTCACCACAAAATAATTTGGCTTAAAGAGAACTTGGGGGAATAGTTAAATAAATTACCAGAGAAATAACACCTGTAGTACCATACTAACCGATTTACCTTCGCTAATATACCGTTTACAACAATTCTCCAGTAATTTAAGATATAGGCTAATACAGAATTCTATCTTAACTCTGTTTTTTTCCCTTGCATTAATACTGTAATTCCCGATGTTGTTACAGTGTGCTTGTCTCTGAACATGCGGTTTTGTATTCGCCAATATAAAGTGTCCTTGAGAGCGATTTTCCCAGACTTAAAACATGATCGGAAAGATATCTTATGTTGAGCCTATGAACAAAAACAATCGTGCTAGTGGCGCAACGTTCTTACAGAAAACACTTTAAAAATGTAAAACAAAAACTAACATTTAGTTTTTTCCATCGTGGCTTTGGTGAAACGATGTTTTGTAGAGAATTCTGGTTCACCCAAGGGATTTAGAACCTTAACACAAATCCTTCCAAACGCTTTTTATGATAGGCTATACTCATACAATATTTAAACCTTCCTCGCGAAATGGGACAGTTTAATAGGAAACTCTTATTTACGACATATGCGATTAAATAGGCCAAAGAAGACATATAAACTGACTGTAAATCAATTATTAATATAAACATCTTGTTTTGAAACAAATCCAGCTTTGCAGTTCTAGAAATAAACAAAATTAAAAGGCATTAAAAGCGAACACTTATTTTAGTAATTAGCAGTGTACTATTTTAAAAAAAGCTAAGCAACATAGTGCTACAATTGTATACTACTATTCTACAATTAATGCATGCGTAGTCAAGAAAGATTTTCTGCTAATACCATGTTATAATAATTTATCTGTCAATCTGTCATTTAAATCCAGAGCCAAATCATATCTACTTCAATCTATTCAACAGTGTTATTAAGACCATATAGTCACCGTTTCGTTTTTATCTAATTATAAAACTGATTAACGTCTATATTTATGTAACTACCACCAGCATTAATTAATACTCATTCAGAAATGTTTCTGCATATTTACCTATTAGTATAATTACTATAAGGAATGAAATGCAAAGCTTGGGATAGAACAAGCCCGCAAGGGCTTTATTCCCGCCATGTATATTGGTTAAAAAATACCATGTATATTATTCATTTACGGTGAATAAAAATCTAATCTAATCTAAATGTATACGAACTTCTAACCTATTAGTTTGGCATTGATGGATATTTGTTAATAAATATTCAAAAGTCGTTTAAAGTAGGGACCAATATATGTAAGTAGGATGAGAAGTAATTCGGTACTTGAAAACAGTATATAGATCTGCTGCGTCATGGCGTGTCTTCTGTGTAGCTCATATATTCAACTCCATATAGATACACAGTGGACCTATTCTGTATAAGAATTGGTATTAAGGTAGTGATTTTGAATTAGTTTAAAGTCTTTCAAATGTAAACACATGGAATTGTGCTACTGCCAGAGGGGAATATTAAACATATGCGTGTTGAAAGGGCAAATGAAAACAAGGTAAAAAGATCGTGTAAATGTAAACAAGTTTAGAAAGTACTCCTTTAAAAATACATCTTTCTGGGCTATTGTTATATGTCTGTTTGGATTATTCACATGAACCGTCTTGACACACATTGTGGTATGAAATACCCTTCTAACAATAAACACATATAATCCTGTATACATTTACGGTGGTTAAACCGGGGTTTGCAGCAACGTGAAGAGAAAAGTAGATACTAGTAACAACATCGTATCGAGTTTTACGTATGTGAGTTATGCTTAAAGAACGGCTTAAATTACATATGATAGGCTCGTGTAACCATATGGGCCGACGAACAGCTGTAAATAGACCAGGACGACCCGCTGGGTGAAACGTCAGCTAATTCCGTCTACTGGCTAGCGGAGCTAGTCGCTATCCACAGCCAATCAAAGTTACTCTTTCGACAGACTACAGAAGCGTAATTGCCATTATCGTGCGAGTTGCGATCATTATCACTGTAACAATCATTTTAACAACAATCGTTTCTTGTGATATTCATCACTGTATTAATAACCACAGTCACATTAAGATCATAACTGCCATAAATACCTTGTTAATATAATCCGACAACATTTTTATTAATCAGCGTGAAAATAATAAACACAACAGTTTTCTTTATACTAGTCATCCAAACTAATAGCACCATTACAACCATCATAATGCCCATTTTGAATAATACAAATCAAAATTGTTGTTTTTCGACAGTTCTTGCAATATTCGGGATAACAATAGCCATAACCATTTCCTTAACTCCACCAATCGAACCCTTGCTATGAAAAACAATTTTTGAACACAGTATATTAGGCGGCTTTGTATTGATTGAAAAGATTTTGCAAAAACAATGCTTAGTCTTAATGTGCGTAAAGTTAATGTTGATGAACGGGTCACATGCTCTTCTTTACAGGAGTGACTATATTGAAGTACCTCTCACTGGTCACTCGAAAATAGTGCATTGGAATATATATTGTTGTTCATCATCGACGCAGGTTCACACAGAGGGCATACTCGTTAATGTCTAGACTAAGCGTATTATTCCATCTCCCAGTTTCTATTGGCAATCTGTGGTTTGATGTTCTGCATTGTATTTAAAGGGCTCAAAAATGATGGCTGGAAGTGTTAGATAGAGATCATCCTAGCATAATCTACGTTTTATTAGCGACAATATGTTGTCTAGAGAGCCGGGGAAACGAATTCGTCAGTTTTCTTTAAATTGATCAACAAATATTTGGTTTACAATTGATTTGAAGTTGTGAAAATTACCAGCTTATTGATGTATCCACGTATGAGATAATCCAAAATTGTTAAGAGAGCTTTGGACGAATTCCAACCATTGATTCTCAAGATGACCCGCATTATATTTATCAAGAATGAATAAGTTTACTATGTAACTAAACGTTTAAAGATTTACCACGGAATAGTTTGGCCCAGAATATACTAGAACTCTTTTGTAGATGGGGTTTTGTTCGTTTGCAGATGCTAATTGTTAGAGAGTGCATATGGCAAGCCGATTTATCACTTCTACCATTGTTCTACACCTGCTGAGTTAGTTTTGATTTTATTTTTCTGATGCACAATTATTTTTCACTTATGTAAAAAAGATTTTCACTATATGTGAAAAACAATTTCCCATATGTAAAATAAAAATTTGTTTTAAGCATGTAGATTTTTTCAAATATTTTCAACATATGTTCAAATATTTTCAACATATGTACAAATATTTTCAACATATGTGAAATGGTTTTTCACATCTATAAAATAAAAAAACAAAATACTAACCAGATTTCACAGTCATAGCGTAATATCTGTACAATAGGTTCAATCCAGAACAATCCAGGGTCAACGTTAAAAAACAACAACGGAGAAAGATTTTCGCCTTGTCGAACTCCAATCTCAAAATTTATTAATGACGATACACTGTTTTATCAATTATAACGCAAGATTTATTATTTTACTTCATATTGAAAACGCCATTAAAAATGTCTCCATTCATTCTCTCTTTTATCCATTGTACCCACAGCCCATATCTCCTCACGCTGTGGAAGGCTTTTTTTTAGATAAATTAAAGCACAGAATAGGAATTTTCGTTTTGTTGTTGGGTATTCCATGGCACAGTAAGGAGTAAACACATAATCAAGCGGTACAATTGCGGAATCTCGTCTGACATTCCATAAATGGATTATTTTTAGATAGAAATTGGCGTCTATTTGAAACAGACGCGAAGTAATTCTTAATATAATTGGTCTAGAATTGGTTCCGATGTGTTTGGTTTGGTTTTGTAAGTATTGATTGATAGGAGTTTTACGCCGTGCTTAAGGATATTTCACTTATATGACGGCAGTGTATTCCAAGATGTGAATCATTCCATAATGTTGGAAAGTTAATTTCCCCCCAGTGCTAAGTAAACACAGTATTGCTACTCTTCAAACAAACTGCCCTTAACCAGAGGGCCTGGTTTTGTAAGTAGGTTTTTTTTACGGTTATTCACTTGGGGTTGGGGAATATGCCGCTTTCAAGAATAAAATTAAATAAATTTAGTTTCTGCTTATAGTTTTCTCTTAACTTACAAATACTGATATTTGACCTTTGTTCTCTTGTTCCATTTAACTTATAGATTCTAACAGTTGACCTTTGTTCTGTTGTTCCTCTCAACTTACAGTTACCGACATTTGACATTTGTTCTGTTGTTCCTCTCAACTTACAGTTACCGACATTTGACCTTTGTTCTGTTGTTCCATTAAATTACAGATACCGACATTTGACCTTTGTTCTGTTTTTCCTCTTAACCTACAGATACCGACATTTGACCTTTGTTCTGTTGTTCCTCTTAACTTAAAGATACCGACAGTTGACCTTTGTTCTGTTGTTGCTCTTAACTTATAGATACCGACTGTTGACATTTGTTATGTTGTTCCTCTTAACTCACAGATACCGACATTTGACCTTTGTTCTGTTGTTCCTCTTAACTTACAGATACTGACATTTAAACTTTATTCTGTTGTTCCTCTTAACTTACAGCTCTGTTGTTCCTCTTAACTTATAGATACCGACAGCTGTCCTTTATTCTGTTGTTCCTCTTAACTTATAGATACCGATATTTGACCGTTGTTCTGTTGTTCTTCTTAACTTATAGATACAGACAGTTGACATTTGCTCTGTTGTTCCACTCAACTTATAGATATCGACAGTTGACATTTGCTCTGTTGTTCCTCTTAACTTATAGACACCGACAGTTGACCTTTGTTCTGTTGTTCCTCTTAACTTACAGATACCGACAGTTGACCTTTGTTCTGTTGTTGCTCTTAACTTATAGATACCGACTGTTGACATTTGCTCTGTTGTTCCTCTTAACTTATAGACACCGACAGTTGACCTTTGTTCTGTTGTTCCTCTAAACTTACAGATACCGACAGTTGACCTTTGTTCTGTTGTTCCACTTAACTTATAGATACCGACAGTTGACATTTGCTCTGTTGTTCCTCTTAACTTATAGATACCGACAGTTGACCTTTGTTTTGTTGTTCCTCTTAACTTATAGATACCGACAGCTGTCCTTTATTCTGTTGTTACTCTAAACTTATAGGTACGGACATTTGACCTTTATTACGTTGTTCCTCTAAAAATTATAGATAGACATATGAATGTTGTTTTGTTGTTGCTTTTATCTTATGGATGACACTCCTTGACATTTATTTCTGTTGTTCCACTTAACGTATAGATACCGACAGCTTACCTTTATTCCGTTGTTCCTCTTAACTTCTATAGACGCCAACGGTTGACCTTTATTCTGTTGTGTCTCTTAACGTATTGATACCGACGCTTGACCTTTATTCTGTTGTTCCTCTTAGCTTGTACAAACTCCAAGGGTTGACCTTTATTCTGTTGTTTCACTTAACTTATAGATACCGACACGTGACATTAATTGTGTTGTTCCACTTGACTTATAGATACGGACAGTTGACCTTTATTCTGTTGATTCACTTAACTTATAGATACCGTCGCTTGACATTTATTATGTTGTTCCCCTTAACTAATAGATACCGACGCTTGACATTTGTTCTGCTATTCCATTTAACTGATAGATACCGACACTTGACATTTATTCTGTTGTTCCCCTTAACTTATAAGTATCGACACTTGACATTTATTCTGTTGTTCCCCTTAACTTATAGATGCCGACGCTTGACATTTATTCTGTTGTTCCCCTTAACTTATAGATTCCGACGCTTGACATTTATTCTGTTGTTCCTCTTAACTTATAGATACCGACACTTGACATTTATTCTGTTGTTCTCCTTAACTTATAGATGCCGACGCTTGACATTTATTCTGTTGTTCCCCTTAACTTATAGATACCGGCTCTTGACATTTATTCTGTTGTTCCTCTTAACTTATAGATACCGACGCTTGACGTTTATTCTGTTTTTCCACTTAACTTATAGATACCGACACTCGAAAGTTATTCTGTTGTTCCCCTTAACTTATAGATACCGACGCTTGACATTTATTTCCGCTGACGAACCGAAATTTCCCGACTGCGTATTTTTACACGACCGATGGATACATGCGGGCGCAATCAACAAACACCATTCATTAAACATTAACACAGGAGACAATCGAACAACTTCTGCTTCTTTAGCTTAATTTGGTGTTTACCATGGCCCCGTGTTATCTGGGTTTTTTTTACATGACAACTAAACTGTGGCCTTTCGTGAACCCCATTAAGCTTGACATAATTGAACAGTATTAGTAGAGTGATTGCGTTAGATCTTAATATAGCGACAATCTAAACACGGTGAGCGTTTTTGCTATCTGAATTTAATTAGATTGGGGCTCATCTGATAGCAATTCGATCAACTAGCCCGTGTAAACAAAGCGAATTAAACGTTATGTTACCGCCGCTATTAATACCAACACACAACACATTGTAATTCGGTGTAAAACAGAACAAAAAATCCAAAGATATAAATGCTGTAAATAATATCTTTTCATCATCATCATCACAAATTAAATTGTCAATCTCTGTCAATGGTAGGTGTTAATTGAAGCCTTATAACGATTCTTTGTATTTATCTTGCTGAACCCTGGACTATGTGCCATATTTTGGAATGCAAACATCTCCTGTTGGTGTCGGATAAATCGTCAAGAAAAGAAATCCAATGGACAAAGACAGGTCTAGGGACACCGCGCTAAGGTAATCTATTATGTTAATGTATGCACAGTAAACCAAATCAAGTCGATTTAGATTTATAACTACAAGTGAGGTCATCTGTCATCTTTCAAATGCTTGTGTTATATTGCATATGAAAATGCAGACCGGATTGACACTATGACTGTTGGCCACCGCGAGGAGTTGTATCATTACCTGGGGCTGGTGCCTTGCTCAGCAGACAACCTACTTTTGTTAAGTTATCATTTTCGTACCATTGGCCGTAAAATAAACTCATCTACCTCAACTGTCCTAAAATTCGCAAGAGACGCTAGTCGCTTGAACATTATTGCTTGAATAATGGCATAGGCTTTGACGCTGCAGTAATATTGTAACGTAACAAAATATAATATAGGCATTGGAACATAAAGAATAAAAGTCCATTATTGTAACGTTATAACGTAACCATATTGACGTAAGTTACTAGAACGATGTTTTGAAGGACGTCTATAAATATGTGAGTGTTGACGTTTCTTATAAATTGGTTATTAACATAATACATATTTTAAATCCGCAAAGAAAATATATTATACAGAACTACCAAAGCTCCTTCACATGTTAACGTCATGTACATCAATTGCAAAAGTCTGAATATATCATCATGTTTAGAGCAAAGACACAATTTTATCCCACACTTCGTCGGTTTGAATGGCACTTTCTTTATTTATGAATGGCTTGAGCTTCCTATATTGAGATCTGGGATTACAGTATACATTGTATATTGTAATCCCAGGTGATATAAGACATTGGGCGTTAAAATAAATGTTTACGTGGAGTATATCAGGGGTTCTTATTTTACACTGTCTATATCAAACACAAAAATTCGCCTTAAAAAGATTAGCAATTGATCGAGTGGGTACAGCGTAACGTTAAGCGCGAAGAGATCCAAGAGTTTAACACGAGGAATATAGCTTCCGTTGAGATACACTTTATTATGTGCCGGTTAACTTGATACAAACAATAACATTTTGATACAGTTATATTGCAGAAAATATAAAAAGGCAAACCCCTGAGTTTGTATTAAACGACGATGGTCAAGTTGTCATACTTTAAACTGGGTCATGGTATATGTGTAGCACGTATTTATGTGGAGAACGCCACAGTACAGTGAACCAATCAACAGTTTGATGTCCAGCCCGTGTCCGATTGCCGATACAATCATGGTGATTGGTTGGTTTTGAAGCCTTCACAGCATTCAATTTATTTCCGTGTTGGATAGTTGTCCATGACACAATATATGTAATGTATATAAAGTTTGAATAATATTTAAAGCTATATAATCAGGCTCTCAGAGTAAGTTGACACATATGTCTTTAGTCCATTTCGGAAGACCGTAGAGCAGGAAATCAAGCCCACTATAGGTCTATTGTTGTATTGATCCGAGCCATACATATACATGTAGGCTTGAGAAGGGTTTTTTTTTTAAAGAGATAAAATATTGACACCACAAACTTCCCAAATAGCTTGTTCCGTAAAAATAAAAGGGTATAGGACCAGATTATACAGGTAGTTTCTCTCAAGCAAAGAACGCATACAAAAATACCAGGATTGCAATGAGAATAGCTGCATTAAAGTTGAGGAAGAGGTCCAGTTTTTTAGGAATGTAGATAGAAGAGATGAAGATGCTGGGTGGTTTCTGTTCATCCTCGATCTGTACGTCCGGATCTGAAAATGAGAACGACTTCAAATAAAAAACCAATTCATCTTGGTCGTCCTTATTTCTCTGGTTTGTTCAGCCATAAAATCATGGCATTTAAGATGTGTGTGTGTCAACCCCAAGCGATAACTCTCCATTTCTAATTGGAGACAAATAGTTGGCTATTAAGGCATGCTTTTTGATAAGAACCGTCCATGACTGTGTTATAGTAAGTACATCAGCCAAATGAAATACCCTAATGCAAGGCACTATACAACGTTATCTATCGACCAATCGGTCTTTCTAATTATGTTAACCATATAAATTGAACTTTGTCTAATCTACAAATAAACCTTTTGATTAAATTCAACGTAAATAAATGGCAGACAGCATCACCCACCTTTACCATTGTAATCAGTTAATAATTGGCGAGCAGTTAAAAAGGTTGCATATATATCATCTCGATAAATGGCGAGTTAAAAAGGCTGAATATGTTATCTATATGCTAAATGGCGAGTCACTAAATAGGCTGTGTATGTACATTATGGATAAATGAATTTATGTTCTTTCGATAACGGATGAGTCATTTAATAGTTTGAATATAACAGTGTTATCGATACATGGCGGGTCATAAAATAGTCTGGATGTATCAGTATTTCGTTATTTCGCATTTAAGCTGAATACACATATTATCGATGTACATTTCACTTACCAGTTTTTTCCAAAGGAATTTCTGCTTCTTTCCATACTTTAAATGTGACTGTGGGGTCTTTATTGGTATGTTTTTCTCGAGTAGTCCCACACGTGAAGAATGTCAAACCATGTACCTTTCCATACAAAAACAGTGAAAAATGTAGGACATTTCGTTATATAAAAAAGTGAGCAATTAACTCTCCATTACAACCCTTGGCTGGAGGCGATGGTTTATCGTTCATGCAAAGAGCAGTATTTGCATTCAACACAATCTTTGATTTGCTCATACTGCACGTATTACACAGATTTTTAATATCTCTCATATCTTAAAAATTAACAATCACGAAAATACCGTAGTTAGCAAAACATCTAAGAGAGTTGATAAAATTGCATC
>JAVFBX010223472.1:0-10881 GCA_034783855.1 Mopalia kennerleyi | reverse complement strand
AAAGAAAATTTCTATTCAAGTGGTTCAATGTACAAATCAACGCTTGTACAAGATTAAAATCATCGGTTTGAAGAATTCTAAAAATAGACACACGTATAACCTCGTTGAAATGAATAGATTATTGGCTTATATGTGGTGAGGAGTCGAAATAGCCTCTCCTCCTCATTTCTTTTCACCCATTTAAATAAACTGGGAATTTGGTGTCCCAGCTAGAACCTTTACTTTTGTACTACTAACGCAGATAAAAATCATACAATTAAGTGTATATCAGCTACCTATTTACGTACACCTCTCATCAAAACAGTGCTATTTAAGCAATGGTGAGTATCCCGATTCGGTTGGGGCTCAGTCCATTGCGTCATTCCCAGTCTTGCTTTCGTTTTACATAAATAACATTTCGGATGAATTCAAACTGTTGTATTAAATCAACATGCCACGTTGTTACCGGACATACCGTGACATCATTTAGATAAGTGGGAAACTAATATGTCAAAATAAGTACCTCACTTGAGAACCAGGATATAGTATTCGACATACATAGAATAAACCTTATATTCCATTATATAAAGCAACACAGGCTTCATTTGAATAAGACTTAATGTGTCATGACTGGGTAACCTTGTACGTTCTCTGTGGATGTATGAAGAGTTGGGTCTAAAGTTACTGCCGGGTGTCAGACATTCGACGACAGAGGCTTGTCATGACTGGAGAACCTTGTATGTTCTCTGTGGATGTATGAAGAGTTGGGTCTAATGTTACTGCCGGGTGTCAGACATTCGACGACAGCGGCTTGTCATGACTGCGTAACCTTGTACGTTCTCTGTGGATGTATGAAGAGCTGGGTCTAATGTTACTACCGGGTGTCAGACATTCGACGACAGAGGCTTGTCATGACTGGATAGCCTTGTATGTTCTCTGTGGACGTATGAAGAGCTGGGTCTAATGTTGCTGCAGGGTGTCAGACATGCGACGACAGAAACTTGTCATATCGACTAATAACACTGGGAACATGGGTATGTGCAGTTCCTTTATACTAGATGCAAATTTCTATATTTCTAATAGTCTAGCATACAATGAAGCCTTATTTTGAGATACAGTTCAAGTGTAAACCATATAAAAGGATACACAATTTATTTGATGGGGATGTTAAATCTGTATTAAGCCGGTAAGTCTGTGTCGAACCTACGATGAAGACAAATACATAGTTTGGGCCGCTAAAACTCAGTAGCTACTTTTATACTAACACAAAAGGCCGATATAAGTGGATTAATACAAATGTACAATCGACTGTGGTGTTTGGTACTGGTTTAGAGTGGAAGATATCAGACTAAAACAAGGTTTTTCTAGTCCAACATCAGACCGTTTTTTTTACCCAAATGCACTTTCTCAGAGTTATAATAATACATTTGTTGACGGAATTAAAGATAGTCCATTATATGTAAAGTTCTAAGTCATTTTATTTCTGAAATCAGTTGTAAAATAGAAATAGTGAAATCAAGTAATTGTTCGCTCAACACAGTGTTTTCTTCGCTTGCAAACCGGTTGAGCGCCTAAAAATTGTCTGTTCCCGCGCTCTGCGTTTATCGGCAATTCAAGAATAAATCTTGATGTCACATATCCCTGTATATTGTAATCCCAGGTGAAACAAACTCTTAGTTTACAAATTTCGAGAAGATACGTGAAGAGAATAACATATATATAAACAAAAATAGTATTCAGCATACGTAGAGAGAAGGTAGACGTGATAAAACAGCAAGTTAAGCTTATCCGTTGGGCTGGCATGTGAGCGAAATAACCTTAAGAACGGCGCTAAACCCCATTCAAACAAACAAACAGACACACAAAAATTTTCTCGAAATCAATCCTACGCTGAAACTTGTTGACGACTTCCTAAAGCGTTGGTGCTTTGGTTCTCCCATTGTCATGTTAAACAGCTTACGTAGATCACAGTGATGCTTTAGTTTCTCCCATGACTATAAGTTAAACAGCTTACGTAGATCACAGTGATGCTTTGGTTTCTCCCATGACTATGTTAAACAGCTTACGTAGAACACAGTGATGCTTTGGTTTCTCCCATGGCCATGTTAAACAGCTTACGTAGACCACAGTGGTGCTTTGGTTTCTCCCATTACCATGTTAAACAGCTTTAATACGTACAATGTAGATCACAGTGGTGCTATGGTTGCTACCATTGTCATGTTAAAGAGCTTACGTAGATCACAGTGCTGCTTTGGTTTCTCCCATGACCATGTTAAACAGCTTACGTAAATAATCACAGTAGTGCTTTGGTTTCTACCATTGTCATGTTGAATAGCTTACGTACATCACAGTGGTGCTTTGTTTTCTACCATTGTCATGTTAAACAGCTACGTAGATCACAGTGGTGCTTTAGTTTCTCCCATGACCATGTTAAACAGCTGTTTATGTTTCCCTCAATTCTTTTATTATATTTTATTTTCCCTTTTCCGCATAGTACTGGAAGGTAGCGTCCTGTGCCCTGGTACTTTCGGAGCTAAAGGCAACAGGAAGCCGATCTGTTTGTTACAGTACACCCTGTAATTGTCCTGTATTTGTCTTGTCTTTGTTGTTGCCAGTGGTGTCAATGGTGGTTTGCTTCACCCATTGGCCTGACACACCGTCTTGTGAGTGAAATGACCTTAAGTACGGCCTTAAACGCAAATCAAGCGAACAAACATTTTTTTCTTTTTTGATATACAAACCCATATCTTATTTAACCCTGGGTCAGCTTTTAATCCCGCAGATTTAACTTGCTTCCGTAACTGACTATTGCAAACAAGCATACAATATAAATAAATATGTGACATTTTATCTTCAACAGCTGTCACAACAACAAGCCCCAAAAGCATGACGACAAACGGGACGTTTGTGTTCAACCACACATTATCTCCCGTTGTTCCTGGTGGAGAGAAGATATCGGGAACAACAACTATCGAAATTGTCGGTGTCACGATTGTCCTTTTCAGTCTTATTGTCTATACCTTCGCCGTAAGCATCAGATATCTTCGACATCTTCGACATCTTCGACTACGGTAATTAGTTCAACATTTTTTATTTCCTGCACATTATCACCCAATGCACGGTGGTTTAAAGTAAATATATTGTATACTGGTAATTCAGAACGGAGCGTTTAATTTTTTGCTTCATCAAATAAACCAAAATTAATTAATTAGTATTTACAAACATAGGTTTTGATTTCGATCTAATGTTTGAAATATTTATGAAAATAACTGATCACAAAATGAACTTAACGATATCCGGGTCATCCGCTGCCATATGTTTATAAGCTTTTTAGTGGTTGTGGTACCAGACCCTCGTGGGGGTCGCAAAATTTGGAAGGATATTTATTTTCAAAACAGAGCATTAATGTATAACACATCGGATGGTCGTTAAGTGCACGGTCGTCATGTATGGTAAATACGACAGGTGTGAATCAATTTCCCCGAAATCATTTGTACTCGTCTCTGACATGAATACTCAGGCTTACTTTGATCCTTGTTTCGGTAGAGAGATAGTTTCACAACTTGCAAAATATTGCATTAAACATATCAGACTACTTTGATTGACTTCATTGTCAAAATTTTGGCTCTCGTTGATTAAGTTATATTTAAGAGAAAAAAAAATTCTTAACTTCTTAAAGTGCAGGTCTGGGCTGGAATAGTCTCTATATCTTTCGAAAAGCTACTTTTCGACGTATCGAAACATGGCGTTGAATTATCATTTGCTATTTTTTAAATCTCTCAAGGAGGACAATTTTATACCTCCCCAATGAACACTGATTGGCGCCATTGTGGGCGTGACCACCCCTGCTTTTGACGTAACGTGACTAACACTATTGGTGCGTCCTACTGTCTAACACTTGCGCATTATGTTACTACCTATATTACAATATATAATAAAAATCAAACACACAGTCTCCAAGCAACAGGATCAAAATATTAATTTGATAATTTGCCGCAAAAACGTCTTCTGTTTGGTTACATTTCCTTCATATGTCAAATAGTTGCCGCGGCCGTGGTCACACACGGGATCAGGTATATGAATGAGCCACACGATGTGACTCCGGCAATCACAAGGGGTGGCTTATGTGAAATAAGCTTTAATAATGAAAGAAAATGTATCCACGATTGTAAAAAAAAAATCAAATCTAACTAGTAAGCAAATTATTTTGAAAATGCAAGTAGGCTATACATACAAGTTATCCTCAACACTTTTATTAATATGTTATTTCTGAAAAAGTTTTTAACATGACACCAGAATGTTTCCTACAGTCTAAACTAACCTCCACTTACGTAGTGTATTATGGCAGTCAATTGCCTATCCCTTTAAAGATCCAAACGTTGACCTCTCTGTGACCCCATACCGGACGCCCACGTGACGTGATGTTAGGATTGTCCTATTTCCTTCTTCACTCCAGTGTGAAGAGGTCGATGGTCAATTGTGCTCCAGCGTTTACCTATTTCCCTATTGGATTTCCGTTGTAGCTGCTCATTAATCTTATTTATCTATTGGATTTACCTATTGGATTAACCTATTGGAGTTACCTTTAAGTATACGACAGGATCGGCAGAGAAAGACTCCAGCGAGAGAAGTGTCTTTGTCTGTACTAAATCCTTGCTTGTTTACATTCAAATTGGCGCCCGTGGCTATGTGTGCGTGTGGGGCTGCTCGTATGCCATGGGACGAGCATTCCCTATTTCTCAAATGTTGCGGATCGATCCTTTGTTCATTAGCGACCCGCTGTGGCGAATGCCTGTCCTGGCCAGCCCAACGTATGGAAGCGTTTTTGTAAGGTTATGATGTCGTGGAGGGGGGGGGGGGGGGGGTTATGACTCGGTACATATGATTTACAGCCTTGGAGACGGATCGCTCAGGCCTGGGCTTTCCGAGGAGTCACTCACCAGACAGGGACAGGATTCTGCGTATTCGCTATCTTGTCTCCCGGCCTGCGACTAACATTAGTCGCGGCCCAGCGGCCCGAGCTGGAGGTCTGGTGGGGGGGGGGGGGGCCCAATGACAAGAGGTGGCTAGTAGCGGGGTGTCAGCGGGGAGAGGACATAACCCGGTGGTGTACGGACTTCCGGCTCCCCGCCCCCATCCGACATTACCTACCCGGAGCTTGGCTCGTCAGTAAACTCATAGAGGGTGGCCCCATCGAGCTCTCGATTGTCGGTTAATCGTGGGCCCCAGCTTGGTGCTACGTCACATCCGTTTCCGGTTCAGCTACTACCGAATACGACTTCAATGACGCAACTTCCGGATGCTCGTTTCATGACGCCAATTCCGGTTCCGAGGTATCAACTTCCTGGTCAGAGATCTTACCTGGCTCGGCCTACCACGCAGGTCCCCTCTACCCAATTTCCGGTTTCGGGGTCTGTTTTACCGGTTCAGGGGTTTGTACTTCCGGTTTCGGGATCGGAACTTCAGGTTTCTCCAATTAGGTAGATTCCGTTCAGACAGGTAACTGGCGCCGACTGTTACAGCTATGGGGTGCCACAGGTTTATGACATTCCCCCCCCTTCCGCCAGGGCCCCAGCCTGGAGGCGGTGGTGCAGTCAGGTTCTCGTTGCCGCGGGTGCAGTCCACGACTATGCAAATCCAAGGCTTCCAATTTCCGGTACCTCAGGCCAGGGACTATTGGGAAAGACACCTCACAGCAGGTCAGCACCCGATTAATTCGGTTCCGGTGTATTACCCTCAGGCTCACCAGCCCTCGGGCACTTATCAGTGATCTGCAGGGTCTACTAGGGCCGGCGTTGCGTCATCGCGACTGCCCATGGTCGCCTTCCCTGTACTGGCCGCATCCTCCGTTGCTCTCTCGTCTGGAGCTGGACCGTCAACTGACCGGGATGTTAGAGTCCAGTTAAACCACTTGGCCTCAGTGGTGCAGTCCATAGTGGACTGCTGGCATACGCCGGGTAGCTTACCCCAACAGGCCGCTCCTCCGACAACGTGAGCTTAGGCTCCTACATATGAGGAACCTCATTTTGGTCAACCTCAAGCCCAAGAGGCTCCCTTGGTCATCGACCCAGCGGATCCAGACCATGAGGCAACATCGTCCAGTATTGCAGAGACTGGGCCCGATGTTTGCCCGAAAATCCAACGGCAGTATGCTGACGTGCTGGCACAACTGTTTGCCATGTTCCCAGACCTGACGCCTCCGCCAGAGCTGAGACCCAGGCGTCTGTCAACCATGGCAGACTTAACACGTCGCCAGACAATCAGTGTCTATGTCGTACCATTTGGACTGGTTCCTACTCGCCATCAGGTCGATTGGCGGGCAGGAACCAGCCGGCTGAGTGGCCGTGGATTCGGGAGACATCTCACTAATGTCACACATGCTGACGGTGGCGGCCCGGGCCAACTCAGACATCATGGCCTCAGCCGCCTTTAACGCCTCCATGCTCGTCGGACAGAGACGCAAGGACTTGCTAGGCGTTATGCCGATGTACACACCGGACAGTGTAAACCGAACTCCGAAGACCCAGTCACCAGCGCCGGGCGACATATTTAACGGCGTAGATCCTTCTTTGGCTGACGTTATGCCTAGAGCCAAGCATGACAACTCCCTGAGGGGCAGAGCTACCTGGGCGGGGAAATGCAAGGCTACCACTGCGACAGCAGCAGCTCCAGCTAAACGTTGTTCACCACCCCGCGTGGCGGGCAGAGTGGTGTCCGCCCTGTACAGTACCGTCCCCAACCCAAAAATAGTTGGAGAGGCGCCAAAGGCGTCTGGGGCGGCAAGTCTCGGAAGTGATGGGGCGGGCTATGATGGTGTTACGCCTGCATGGCAGCCGGATCGGACTTGGCCAGCCGTTCCGGTACTGCCAAACCCCAGTTTTCCAGTGGGAGGAAGACAGTCCGGCTTTTGGCAGAATTGGCCGCTAATCGGGGCGGACCAGTGGGTAATTTCAACTCTACGTCTCGTCCACAGGCTGGATCTTATCGCCGAACCCCCGTTGACGGCCAGGCCCAAGCCATCTCTCATCCGCAGTTCCTCACAGCCAGTTCCACCAGCTACTAGTGGTTGCCAAGAAACTGGTGAGAAAGGGCGCGATCATAGAACTACCACTCTCAGATCGTTCCCCGGATTTTAAGCGCAGGTGTTTCTCGTGTCAAATTGAAATTCACCGGACAAGCGGTTGATTATCAATCTGCGAGAGCTGGACAGGGGCTTTTTGGCAGTACCACCAAGGTTCCGGATGGACTCTTTCCAGTCCATCAGGTCAGTTCTACGAGAGGGAGAATGGTTGGCGTCACTGGATCTGAAGGACGGCTTCCTTCATGTGCCCTTTTTCCGCACACACCAAATACCTCCGGTTTCCGGTGGGCGAGAGGAGGTTCGAATTCCAGGTACTTCCCTTCGGTATGTCGACCTCCCCCTGGGCATTCACCAGGGTATTCTCGCCTGTGGCAGCATTACTCCACAGCAGGGGCATTCGCTACCACTATTACCTCGACGATTCCCTCCTGCGGAATGCGTCGTCGGCAGGGGCTATTCTGGACACCGAGTTTGCCTTGGGTTACCTACCAAACGAAACCAAGTCAGAAAGGACTCCATAACAGGTCCGAACCTTTCTGGTGGTGGAATACAATAGACTACTGCTAAGAGCCTTCGTACCGCAGAATCGGTGGGAGAAGATTCAGATAGGTGTCCACCGGTTTCTGACCAGAGCAGAGTGCTACGCGATAGAGTTCGCGTCTCTGCTGGGTCTCCTCGCGTCAGCTCAGGACGTCACGGAGGCAGGGCGTCTCTTCCTCAGACCCTTACAAGTACAGTAGAACGTCCATTGGAGGGCGCGTTCTCTGAACTCGCGGGTTCCGCTGACGCCTGGTGTCAAAATTCACCTACGTTGGTGGCTTCAGCCGGCCAACGTCCTGACAAGGGTGTCACTGACTCCATTGGTGCCGACCCTTTTCACCAACGCTTCGCTGGAGGGCTGGGGTGCCCACCTTAAAACCAGCTCAGCGTCCGGTTTGTGGCCTCACCATCTCCAAGCGGTACATATGAATGTGTTGGAGTTTGAGGCGGTCATCAGAGCGGTGACAACGTTTCTCTCAGAGCTGCAGTCATCACGGCAACTCAACGGTGGTAGCCTTCATAAACCAGCAGGGGGGGGGGGGGGGGACCAGATCACCCCCAGCTGGCGATTTTTCAGCCCATGTTGGGCCAACAACATTGTTACCAGAGCACGGTTTATTCCGGGCCACCTCAATGTCTTGGCCGACTGTCTGTCCAGGCGCAACCAGGTCCTTCCAATGGAGTGGCAGTTGCACCCGGAGGTGTTCCGCCAGATGACAAGAGTATGGGAGACGCCACTGGTGGGCCTATTTGCAACAAGGTTCAACCACCAGCTCCCGGTCTACGTGTCACAGGGCCCGGATCCAGCAGCAATGACAGTGGACTCGCTGCCTCAGGACTGGTCGGGATTGGTGATGTATGCCTTCCCTCCGACTGCAATCCTGGACAAGGTGTTGTGGAAGATAGCGGCACATCACTGCCTAATCTAGCTCATCTTTCCTTGGTGGCCGGGTCGTCCATGCTTCCCGGAACTTCTAGATCTTCTCGTAGACGTTCCAAGAGAGCTTCCAGATTTGGGAAAATGACTACGGCAACCAGGCACGAGCATTTACCACCAGCAGCCCCAGAAGCTGCGGCTTCACGCCTGCACGTGCTACAGGATTCCCTATCTGAGGTGGGCTTTTCTAGGGAGGCAGCGGGCAGAATGGTGCCCTCCACCAGACGATCCACATCAGCTATGTACGAGTCTAAATGGAGGTTGTTCTGCAAATGGTGCTCACGCCATTCAATCACAACTCGCACAGCCTCTGTTCAGCAGGTAGCGGAGTTCTTACTCTACCTACTACAAGACAGGAAGTTGAGGCCGTCTACTGTGGACGGCTATCGTACGGACATTTCCAGGGTTATTGAGCTATCCACTGGGGTGAATCTTGCAGCGATCGTAATCTGACGGCGCTAGCAAGATCCTTCAAGATTTTGAATCCTCGCTCGTCCCCTACTTTGCCCAAGTGGGACCTGGCTCTAGTCCATGGGCCTTATACAGGCCCCTCGCCCCCCCCCCCCTTCGAACCCTTGTCCTCCGCTGAGCTGAAGTGGCTATCGTATAAGTGCTCTTTCCTGATGGCTTTCGCGACAGCAGCCAGCGTATCAAAGATTCATGCACTAGATGTGACGGCAATCAGACACGCACCAGACTGGTAGTCAGTTTGCCTAGCCACACTACCCGAGTTTATAGCTAAGAATCAGAGTTTGGATGATAATTTCGGGCGGGAGTTTACTATCCCGGTCTTGTCTGGTTTCCTCTCGCCGGGGCTGGAGGCAGACTCTTTGACGTGCCCCGTCAGGGCACTGGCCATTTATCTGTCTAAAACGGAACCAAGCAGAGCCGGTAGGCGTCGGTTGTTTATTCCGTTTAGCCCTCTGCACAAGCAGGAGATAGCTAAGAATACCATTGCCTCGTGGCTAGCGAAAACTATTTGTGTGGCGTAGGAGGGTGTGAGCGACTCTCGGGGTGCTTTGTCCAAGGTCTCACCTCATTAGATTCGGGCATTAGCAGCATCTTGTCCAGTTTGGTCTAACCGATCCGTGCGAGACATTTTGAAGGCGTGCGATTGGCATTCATCAACGACCTTCACCGCATACTATCTTCGGGATAAGACCTTAGTACAAGACGACACACAGACGTTGAGACCGCTTGTGGCAGCACAGAGCATCACCAGGATCCCGTTGGAGGGCCGGAAGTCTAGAATACCGGAGTTTTTATCCAGTTCTTAAAGCAAATTCAGGTATGTTGACATGGGTTTGTTACAGCTAGTTGTCTTAACCCATTCGGTCTGACGTCTCCAATTGACGACCAACCTACGTTTCCTTTGGCCGCCAATTGGATTGGTGTGTGTAGTCTTTTCCTCTCTGGGCCTTTCTTACCTGACGTTCTTCTTGTCCGACTCTTCCCACCTCCTTATGTAAGATTCTATGCACCACGTAAGTGGAGGTTAGTTTAGAGTGTAGGAAACTTCACAAATTTATACTTAATTTGTATGTTTCTAAACTTAAACTCACCTCCACCTACCGTGATGGTCCCTCCCTCCTACCCCTCTTCTTAGCCTGGACTGCTTTCAAACTTAGCGGGGTTGGAGAGGTAAATAGGACAATCCTAATGGGGGGTCCACATCACGCCACGTGGGCGTCCGGAAGGGGGCCACAGAGAGGTCAACGTTTGAATCTTCAAAGGGATAGGCAATTGATTGCCATAGTGCACTACGTAAGTGGAGGTAAGTTTAAGTTAAGAAACATACAAATTAACTATACATTTGTGAAATTTCTTTTAAAGTGTTTCAGTATATATATATATGGAAGCTAAATTAAGGTAATAAATAGTAGTGAATAATAACAATTGCTAAAGTCTATTTTGAGGTATATTATAAAGAAAGGATAAAGAAAGTAGGAGTGATAAATATGTATTGTTAAATTTGTAAAACATATATGTAACAGCGGTCACCACAAAGATGGAGAGACTTGTTGGGTTGACACGGAATTTTATTGGTGTAGATTTGACCCACATGTACATGAACGAATCGCTGAAGAAAATACAAACATAATAAACCACATTAACACGCGTAATATATTTCACACAATTATTTACTATACACGAACAAAGTTACCAATTACAAATACAATTACAACAAATATATAAATATGCTTGCGAATACTCAATTCATACTCCGGTGGTTATACACGAAGGATGTGCTCATATAACAAAGAACCTGTTCATAGTAGAATGAACGTAATATAGTAAAGCGGTTTAGTCAAGGTTGACAACTATAACAAATCCATGCTGTATG
>JAVFBX010223461.1:0-11227 GCA_034783855.1 Mopalia kennerleyi | reverse complement strand
GAGTTATAAAAGCTTACCACAGAACGATCCAGAGCTGTCATCCAATTTAAAGCGGTGATTGTTTATCTATGGGAATCAGTGACACAGGGTCATTATATTAATGCCATTTTTAAACGAGAAATTACCCGCAATTGTGTTTTATTGTATCGATTATATATTCGATATGTAGTGCAAAATGATCTTAAATGTTTTGGGCAACCATTTGAATTCGCGGGCTTTTTACTAAGTACATATCACATCACGGGCAACAGCTTTCGGGGCTCAAACTAGAAAGAGGGAGAAAATTTTAGAAGAAAGCGAAATAACGGCAAAAATGACACAAATTTATCAATTTAACCGGCTGGATAACCATTGTCTCTCACTTTTATACACTACTTTGGCATGTGGAAAACGACGTGCGTGTAATGCTTAGGGACACTTGTAGGAGGCTGTGTGAATTGATAGTTGATATTATTGTAAAGTTGTCTGACAGATTGGTGATAAATGTCAGGGCGGTGGCCCTATGGAGGTCTGGAAATGTCAAAACGGGGCGTTGCAGTTGGTCCTTCGACGTCAAAACAGTCGAGATGAGTGGACTTTTCAATAACGTCACAATGGACAAATGTGTGACGTCACTTTTAGGAATGCTGTGACGCCATTATAATATTTCTCGCCAAGCACAGTTCATGAGTCTTATTGTGATTTTTCCTTCTCAGTGCCCCAGCAACCCTTCCTTTATGCTGTTACTTGGCAAGAACTCGTTGCAAATCAACAAAACTGCTGAACCGCGAAATAACGAAAGTGCGTCCCCCAGTTTGGAATGTACGAAACACACCTGGTTATATTTAGTGTTTGCTCTGTAAAACCAGGTTTTGGCTATTGCTGTGAGCCGACATGTACTACTAGAACAACAATGCCAGGAACCCTATTTGAAGCCTAGCTAAGCAGCGTTGGTGGAATCAGCGTTGGTCATTCGTCTTAAACCGGAACAAGAAAGACCCAAGCTAGCCATGTGGTTTCGTTGATATATTCTTTCAATGTTAATTTCTGTCTCGTAGTTTCGCAGGTCCGAAAGTTCGGGTTTCAAGAGAAAAAAATGTAGATGAAGTGTGTGGTATTGAAAGTATTCTGAACTTTCGAACTTTAGAATTATATCCGCCATGTAACACAAAACTGGAATTTTTAGTTATGGGTCAGGGTTAGTACGCTAAACTTTACCCTTTACCTAAGCTAACCGGTAATCTAAACTTATCTTACATCTAACATTTATCATGGTCCTAACTTTGTAACACTTAAATTTGGGTCATATGTTACATGACGGATGTACTACTTTAGAGGTTTCTCTTTGGACTCTCGCGCTGTTCAACTAATTGCATTTAGATTTTTTTAAAAAGCAATTGTGCCTGTCTGGTTACTTTTAATTTTCTATCGCTGCCAAGATCGACGCAATTCCATTACTGTTTCTATGAGAACTTTCTTCCCTTACTTAGCCATTAGAACCCGCATAAGTGTTATCATGTTTAAATGTTATGTTAAATGACTGGTCGTCAATGTATGGTCGCATGTACAGTGTACTTGTAGATGTACTGAAGTGCACAACGTGATCAACCACGGTTATTTAAAACAACCAATGGAAAGAATCAGCGAAGGACAACAAGGTCCTTCCTGGTCGGATATTATTCAACAATAGTACCGAGAACGGTTCATGCTTGATGGCCTCTTGGATTAGTTAAACGGCGTCAACATTTAATCAAATTTTTTTAAAAAAGAGGCAAGGAAATCAACCCAGAAAAATGTAGTCTTTTTTTTCTGATGACAATTACTCATTTTGCAATATTTTAAGAAATAATAATTGGATTTTCACCACATCCGCACATATGTAATCCTAAATATTCAAGCTTTCCCAAAATATCCACATGAATATGTTTCAGATTTATACTTATCTGCATACCAGACAAAACACAACAGGTGTTCTGAAAATCGAACAAGAGTTCTAGCAAAACCTTAAATAGAATTGAGAAACGATATTATCGACCAGTGCCTGTCTTGGTTGAGAACATTTATTTATTTGGTCCGATAAAAAGATAAGAGGGTATAAAGTCAGGAAAAATGTCCTTCATATTGTCTCCTTGGTGCGGCGCAATAAAAATCAAATAAAACGTTTGTAGAATGATTGATTGATTCCTTTGTGTCAACTCTTGATATAAAAAACCGATCACCTCCAACTTTTGATTTGGTTAACTCAGACAGGATCAATATTTGTTGCAGGATAACCTCTATATGTTTAATAGCTACCGCTATATTTAAAGTCTATGCAATCAATATCCCTATTTAAATCTAAGTTAAAATCACACTTCATTGAATTATTACGTTAATTTAAAACATACGGTGGTGGTCTCTTATTTTTAACCAATTATTGCTTACCTCAACAATTATTATAGGCCTATATGTTCACCTGTCGTCATTACTTATCATTTTCTATTACTTACATTACTGGGATATATCAAGCCCTCTGGGACTTTATTCCCGCCAATATCTTTATAGCCGTTCTTTTATTTGATGGGTGGGACGTTTTGTTTTTTCGTTTTGTTTTTTTTTTCTGTATTTTTTCTCTTTCTTCGCTCTCCACTAGGAGCGCTTATTTGTGAGAGTGGGGTCTGAGGTTTGTGTATGTGTGTGGGGTGGGGGCGTTCTGGGGAAGGCTTTTCTAATGAGCTGGGGAGTGAAATTCGTCCCACCTAAAGGGACATATTTGTACATGTACTATGACAAATTCTGGGTTCTGTTTTTTCTTTTCGTCTTCTCTCTTTTTCTAAACTTATGTTTTTCTTAGTCTGTTGTATAATAAAATACTGCAATGTACATATTGTTTAAAGTTGCGGTTAAAATGTGTTTCAACATAATATTTAATATATATTGGTGAATAAAATCAAATCAAATCAAATCAAATCTAACAAGACAATTGTTTATAGTCTAGTTGTTTATGGAGACAAAAAGTGTAATGTAATTGTTGAGAGTCTAGTTGAATACAGGTGTCACGCGAAGAAGTATGATGAACTATATTATTGATACCGTCAGCTGATTCATAATTATTGTCTTCATTGATATAGGAAGACGGAATTTAATCTACCCAAAAGTTCCCAACAGCTAGGTTTTAACTTTCAAAAGAAAAAGAGTCACATTTCTTAATAAACGGACTGAAGTTTAACCTCGCCAAAGACGCCATGCATTTTAAGTGAAATGGTCAGCTATGATTCACGTTACAGCATTTATGCTAAATTATTTTTTATTTCATTCACCTTTAGATATGTATACATGAACAATATATATCAAGGAAGGCATAAACAGGTGACTAGCACCTATACTAGTTATACCTCCAGAACATGATATTTACAATAATTAAGACATGTGTATTAATTAAACAAATATTGCACAAACTTGGTGTTTTAATAATATACTATATATACAAATTGTTATATTAAATATTGTTTTTTATCAGACATATATATTGAGCAGATTTCCTTTCTCTGTTTTACATTCCGTTCTCTCCCCTCACCCCCGTATATGGATATCTACACACACACGCCATATATATAAATACACATACACAAACAAACATTCACACCAATATATACTTATAAATATAATTATGCTAAACGATTTATATAATTGTGCTAAGATAATGAATGTATAAAAAGCTAAATAACTTTACAATTACTACATCTGCAGCATGTAACCCAAGTACAAGTGTTTTCTGTTAAAAATGGGAATAAGTTTACAACTATATATATTTAACAATTTTCTTTTAAAAGAGTGGATAGATATATCCAAGTTTCTCATATCAACTGGAAGTTTATTCCGTAATACAGCTGCCCTTATGTAAAATGAGCGTTGATATATTTCAGTCTTACAGAAAGGCAGCTGTATCAGTGACTGTGCATTAGCACGAGTAATTTTTAAATTACCCGTGTTTAATTGTGTAAATACCGGTGTAAATAATTTGTTTTGTTTCATACATTAAATAAGAAAAACAAGGTCCGAAATTTCGCGTCTATATGACAAGGGGAGCATCGCTGCTTTGATAAGCCGTTTTCTATAATCTGAAACAGGATCATTCAAAATGAATTTTGAAGCTCTTCGTTGGACTCCTTCCAACATAAGCAAAGAAGCTTTGTCAGTAGACCAAACTGGGGAACAATAATCTAAAATACTTCGGAAATAGGTACAGTATAACAAACGTTTTGAAAACTGATTTGAGCTATTAAAAGTAATGAGGCCGAAAATGCTATTTGCTTTACCAAGAATTTCTTTAACATGCGTAAGCCAGTTAAGATGTTTAGTGATTTCAACTCCGAGGTCGCAAACCGAATTGCTCACGTCTAATTGGACATCAATCGTGGAGTAGTGAAACTGTATTGGTGAACGTTTTCGGGTAACTTTGAGTACAGTAGATTTATTCACATTAAATTTCCTGTCCCACATATCACTCCATTTAATGAGGTTTTCAATATTATGCTGCAGTTCAAGGCAATCGTCAACATATTTTACGTGGCGTATACATTTACTGTCGTCAGCATAGAGGAAAACTGATGTTTTGATGGATAATGAAGATGGTAAGTCATTAATATATAACAAGAATAACAAAGGTCCCAAAATGGACCCTTGTGGTACCCCTGAAACCACTGGCAGCCAATCAGAATGATGACCAGTGGATACCACTCTCGGAGTCCTTTATGAAAGTTAATCTGTGAGCTTCTTATGGAGATTACCATGAAAACCATACAATTTTAACTTATAAAGCAATTTATTATGTGGTACCCAGTCAAATGCTTTAGAGAAATCTAAATATATAGCGTCAATTCGACCACCCTGATCTATAGTATTTTAGAAAACACATGGACCATTTCGGTTAATTGAGTACAAGTCGATTTCCCTTTAACAAACCCATGCTGAAAAGGATGAAAGGAAAGGGATGTTTGTTTTAAGTTACCCGAAACTGTCCCAACTATCGATCCTACGGCCCATCTCTCCTCTGGGGTGGCTCAAAACACACCACATCAAGGGAGGCATGGGCCGAAAAACAACTTCGCTAAAATTGCTAATCCTTAATTTGCAATTTATTTGAAATATTTTTCCTTCCAAAAACCTCGATTAAATTGATAGAATCTTGATCCAGGCATTTTATTATTAATTTCTGTATATCTCCAGATGGGGAGGAAATACCAAAGATACACAAATCACGGAGCACAATTAGATGTGTTAAATAGAGCAAAGGAAGAAGTCATTGGCGGGAGTAGCATCCGTGCAGCTGCAAAAGGCTTCAACGTTGCCCGAATGACATTAACAAGATGTATCGAAAAGTCCAATGTTGAAAACAAAGACGAGTTTGGTTATGTTAATTGTTGTTTAAAAAATATGACATTTACACCCGAAACGGAGGAAGACTTTAGCCTCACAGTTTCATGGGTGGACACGAAACAAGTGCCGTTCTTTGATGGTCGAATTTGCCGTTAGATACAATGTTTCTGGACCTAAAAGTTGGGTTGACAATGGAATGACAGACCTTCATTTCTGGATTTCTTTCAAAGATCAGAACCCCTGAAGCAACTTCCCATGGAAGGGCATTGCAACTGCTTTCAACAGCTACAGTGTAAACACATTTGTGACAACTTGGCCACGGTAATGGACAAATACAAATTCGAATGTCAGAACATATACAATGCCGATGAAACTGGGTTCACTACAGTACAGAGACCCGAGAATATTATTGCTGAACGTGGTACTAAGCAAGTAGGGTCGATAACATCAGCCGAGAGGGGTCAGCTCGTGACAACTGTATACGCCGTCAATGCGGCAGCATAATCACAGCAATGTTGATATTTCCAAGAAAAAATTTCAGGCAACACTTTATTCAGAAAGGGCCTCCTGTGTGTATTGGAGTGGCAAATCCAAGTGGTTGGATCAATGATGATCTGTTTTTTAATTACCTTAAACATTTTATTCGCCATACACGATGCAACGCCGAGAAAAAAAGGTCTTGCTCACACTAGACAATCATGAGGCTCACATTCCCTTTCGACTATTGATTTAGCGAAGGAAAATGGTGTAATTATTTAACTATACCAACACATACAAGCCACAAATTTCAACCGCTTGACGTGTGCTGCTACAAACCATGGTATAAGATGGTATAAAATGGTATAAGGCCGGGCAGTTGAAAACTGGATGCGTTCTTATCCGGGTAAAACCGTTACGGTTTATGAAATACCCGAATTTACAGTTACACGGCTACTGCTCAGAATCGTATCTCTGGGTTTCGTAGCACAGGAGTATATCCATTCAACAGGGACATATTTGAATCGGACGAGTTTGCACTATCTGTAATGACAGATCGAGAGCACCAAACACAGCCTGTTGAAGAATATCAGCAGCCAGGACCATCCACGATGCAGTCGGGTCCTTCCACATTTCAGCCTGGTGCGACCATGGTTCAGCCAGGTTCGTCCACAGTTCATACTGATCCGTTACCAGTACAGCTTGGTCCGTCCTTTGTTCATCTTGATACAACAGAAGTAAAGTCACATATTGCCATAGTTCAGCCTGATCTTTCAACATTACAGCCAGATTGATCCATATTTCAACTTCATCCATCAGCAGAACAGCCAGGTCAGTCTACAGTTTAGTCTGACCTGTCAACAGTACAACAGTTTAGAAATTATGTAGAAGTCTTTCATCCGGCCATGTTTAGAATATGCTGACATAGTGTGGGATAATCTTACTGAAGATCAATGCCACGCTGTTGAGGCTCCTCAGAAGGACTGTCTTCGTACAATTATTGGTCTCACTAAAAGTGTGTCGTCAATGTTGCTGTATGAGGAGTCTGGCTTTGGCGAGCTTCGACAGCGTCGGCGTATACATAGACTATGTCAGCTTAAAAAAATAATAAATAATGACGCGAATCCAAACTTGATGAAAAAACTCCCCCAAACGATAGCTTCCCGGAATCCGTATCAAATACGATCTAATAATCGTTTTACAACTTATGGTTGTCGAACTGTCTCGTTTTGTAAATCGTTCTTTCCGTCAACAATTAAGGAGTGGAACTCCCTGCCAGATCCGATCAAGAGCATTCAATGTTCTAGTGAATTCAAAAATAAAATATATAGCATGTATCAAATAATAACTCCACCTAAATGGTATTTTATGGGCAGCAGCTGTCCAACATAATACTTTGTAGATTACGGAATGGCTGCTGTTCTCTATTCGAGGACCTCTTCAACAACTTTCTAACTGAATCTCCCCGCTGCGAATCTGGACTGCCGCTCATTTCCTTACCGAGTGCCCAAGGTACTACATGCAAAGAGATGCAATTTATGGGTCATTAAGAGATCACGCTTTCAGCGAAAATATCTCAACAACTGTACTTCTATATGGTTCCTCAGCTCTACCTATTAAGATAAATGAAACTATTGTGATGGCTGTTTGTGATAATATTACTTCAACAAATCGCTTTCTGTAATATATATAATTATTTACATATATTTCAATAAATTGTAAATGCGGATGGATGCATGCAACTTTTCATTCCATTTCTTCTATGCCTTTGTCAACATCCAATGTTATAAAAGCGATTTTACTCCCTGTGAATTAATGCACTTAGATGTCTGCATATACATGGTGTGTACATTTTCTTTCTTTTAAGTAACTTATGCATAATTTATGACCAGCTTGTTGTTTTAAAGTGTGCTGGGGGGAAACAAGTGTCATGTTTAGCACGGTAGTCAGCAGGGAATGTAGGCGGCCAAAGAAACATATTAAACTTTATTACTTATGATTTTTTTAAGTCATTAAGTTTTTATTTATAAGCTGAAATTAATGTATTTAATTCTGTCAAAAAATTGTAAGGTCATTGTTGCATTACACAATATAAGCTTATAGCTTAAGGTGTAAGAGTGGTCCAACTAAAGATTACATATTTTAAAAAAACAGTACAACCAGGTCCTGTCATAGTTCAGTCGGATACATCCACAGTACTTCTACAGTTCGATCCGCACAATATTCAGTCAGGTTTGTCCACAGCTCCGTCCATATTACAGTTAGTTCCGTCCACAATTCAGCCAGGTTTGTCCACAGTTCAGCCAGGTCCATCCACCTTTCATCAAGATTGATCATCAGTTCCGCCAGATACATCTACAGTTCTCGCAGATCCATCCACAGTTCAGCTAGGACCATCCCCAGTTCAAGCAAGCCCACCTGTAGCTCATATCGACTCATCTCTAAATCATCACGAGTCATATATACATCAACCAGGTCCATCTGGGATTAAACCAGGTCCATCATCAGTTCATCAGTCAATTGTTAGCAATGGTGCTTTACCAAGTGAGCGTCCAAGCTATGTGTCACCTGCTGATATAATCCCCCTACCAAAAGCTTGCCCCCGAAAACAAACGCCGTAAAATTGGGTCTACAAAAATTCTAACTGATACACCGATTCGCAACAGAATAGCTGATGATGTGGAGGCAAGGAAAAACTAAAAACAAAAGCGTGTTAGACTACCTGCTAAGGAAAAGCCACAAAAGCATTGTTTAAAGCGGACTCGCCAAAAAACCTTAACTCATCCAGCTCTTCTGATGAAAGCGACATTGACATGATACTTGCTGACAGCAGTGATAATGCAGACCAAGCCGAGGATTTAATTTAAGGTGATTTCGTAGTGGTCAAATTTGAATCCAGCAAATCTCGTATTGTGCATTATATTGCAAGAGTTGATGTTGTTGATGGAAATGAATGTGAAGGGGCATTTCTTCAACGACAATTTAGTCGTTTACAGATAGCCCCCCAATTTGTCATTAATGAGAAGGATGCGGCATAGATTCCAATAATTGACGTTATCAAAAAACTCACAGCGCCGAAACAACTAGGCGGGACAGCTCGCCGCGAATTTACATTTCCTTGTGACTTTTCAAAATGGGACTTCCATTCATCCCTTTTCTAGCTATTGTCTATCCCCAGAGTACCGAGTAAATCACTAGATGTTCTTTGTTAATTTTTTAATTAAATCCAGATTCATTAACATATTGGCTGTTTTGAAAACAGACATAGTTTTTAAGCCTTCCTTATGTATATAAGGAATTGTACGACGCCGAGGCAGGGACGGGGTTTTAGTGAAGATAATCAACTGCGAGGGAAAGAGTCTCCCACTATATCTTAATTGGTGAAGCCTATTACTAAAATGTTTTACTTAAAGTTCGTAACCTACATCAGAAGAGTCTCAACTGATGGCCAAGACTAGAAGCACATCTGGTTGTGTTAATTACAACAAAGTGATGAACAAGTATTTCGTGTTAAGATTTCTGGATTGTTCGAAAGGAATTGGAATATATATATTTAGCAGTTTCATCTTACGTGGGAGCAATGTATGTGCAAGTTTTTTTTATCACAGTGATATTATCTAATTTCTTTTGTGGTGTCGAAATGTTTCCCTCGATATACATAACCACAACAAGCATTATTGTAGCGTTCTATCAAATGTTTAGGAACGTCAATGTGACTGTGACATTTTATTATAATATTCACGCCCGGGCGGATGTGTTAGATGTACCGTTATTACAACTGTCATATATCGAGATGAACCAGTTCGATCAGGTGATACAGCACAACTGTGTCACCAGGGCAGATCGGATTGTATAATTATTATGACAGAGTTGGTATATATACTGAGTGCTGACCCTCAGTCTAACATTGTTGGCTTACCTTTATTCAAACCTCGTCGAGTTTTATGAACATGCTTTAGAAATAATCCTCGAATGCACTATTATTGGTCTCAATGTATACCAGTTCCAGAACACTCCTTATATGTACCGTTGTTGTGCATTTATTCGACAGTAGCTATGTTGTGGGAGAGACAATGTTATGGCATGAGAAGCTGTCGTTGCGTAAACTTTAAGACACCCCTGAAAAGAGTGCCTACTAATTCGGCTGGTTTGATTTATTCAGAATGAGTACTGTTGTACTGCTATAGCTAAGGTTTCTAAGGCCGTTATTACAGCCTTAAAACAAGCGTGGTCTGAACGAGGGAGATGATTTATTGTGTATAAGGGCTTTAACACCGCGTGCTGCTGTCATAACCGGAAACAATAAAGGTAAAGCGTGGTTATGCTTAACCGACATTAGGTTATTTACTTGATTCGGTTACTGCAAAACGCATTATAAATAATACCCTTTACAAACCAGAAGATTAACAATTCAGACGCTCAAGATACTGAGAGCGTTTTATCACTGTAAATAACTATGGATACATGTACGGCTTTAATTGATAGACAATGTTAGTTGATTGAGACTTATTAAGATCTTTCAATATACTAAAACTGTTAATCACGAGTCCCGTAGTGTGTTAGAAATACACCAATAACAAGTTTTTGTCATCCATGCTATGTTGTTACTTTCCGTCTTCTGTTAATGGCATTGCCACCAGTCCGATTGAACTATACGAACCAAAACCTGATCAAGTAACCCAGTCGGGTAGCATTACCATTCTTTGTATGATCTGGAAACTCTGGACATCTTTAGTCAAGATGATATGGGACATCAACCAAAAAAGTCACTCTAGTTCTTGTTGACCTTCGACCAACTAAAATATGGCTACAATTGACTAGGCTTTTGTCTCTCAATATTGCCTGATTTCCCAGTGAAAGCCTTAAGTTAGTGGTTAATGCAAGAGACAGACGCTGGGATTTCGACAAGACAAAATGAAATAAATTAAATGATGCTATCGAACGACAAGGGACTAGGACAGTTTATTACACGCATGTTGAGGGAATGGAGTTTCAGACTGTTCAATAGTGCTGGGTGAATAATGTCGGTTTCCGTGTACTCTTTTCAACGGTGCAGACTTTTGTCCTTTACAAGAGGTGTCTTCATTTTCAAACTATTTTACTAATATAATGCAGTCTTTGTTATGTATACCAGTACAGACGTGCCCACATCAAAAAGCAAGCCCTACCGCGGGAGAGCGCGGTACAGCAAGCCTATACATATAGCTAATACAGAGCGATAGTCTGTCACATGGCTACACGCGTAGGACTACGGAAGAGCAAATGTAGTTCCGGTCAAAACGAAGTGAAGGCAAACATGCGCTTGTTTAGGTGTATATCCTATATACAATTATAAAATATTAATATACACTATATTTTATTTAAATGCACAGGAAAGGTTTATTAAAATTAATATTCATATCAGAAATACGTC
>JAVFBX010223450.1:0-11229 GCA_034783855.1 Mopalia kennerleyi | reverse complement strand
ATAGAATGGTTGACCTTGGACAGTTCACACATGTTATTAACCCGTAACACACAAGAGTGTGAGTCGCGTGGCGTCATTATGTCAGCTGCCAGTGTCCCTAGGTTGGTATATATCTGTAACCCTCAGGTTATTTGATGGAATTAATAAACGATAAGTCGATGTCATATTTAAGTATATTTAAAGCTAACCTTTCAATTGATATAGGGGTTATTGCAGCCCGGAGTATCGCTTTAATAGCAGTTTGACATTTTAGAAAGACTAAGAGTGAGGACCCTTACGTTTCGCTTTACACTCAATAGAAACATGGGGATACGGTACATGTTGCCACTAACATGAAATCTTAAAACGTAGACCAAGCTTACATTTGCAAACGGCTAGATGTTTTTTTACACCACCTAGTTCTCAAGAAACACAATACAGCATGGATTTTCGACGAAAAAGTTTTCAATCGAGAATACATTTTCCAAAATTCATATTTTATATCAGAACACTCACAAATGTGACAATTAACTGTGCTGGCACTGACTAATTTCGATTAAGAAAACGAGGCGACATATTTAAAAACATAGCGTTTCTAAAGTGTCCTTTCGATTCACAACTTTGTTGGCGAAAGGACGATATGCGATTCTCGAGAATTGGATGGTGATTATAGCTGCCTGTCACGATAAGGCTTGTCCAAAGAAAAAACAAAACCGCAAATCTATATATCGAAATGTAATTTTAAAATACATTCTTAGAAAATATGGCTGTAATGGAACCCTTTAAGGCTCTTCAATCATGGCATTGTGTGATTCTGTATGGAACCCTCATACCAGTTCCAAATAATTCTCCCTTTCTTATTATATCAAAGAACCGATTTAGGTCGTACTAGTTGGAACCATCTGTATAGCTAAAACGGCAAAAACGGTTCTTTAGAAAAGATGGAACCATCTAGGCTTATATGGATAGATGGTTCCATCTTTTCCAAAGAACCCTTTTTGCCGGTTTGGTTCAATACTGATGGTTCCATCTTTTCCAAAGAACCGTTTTTGCCGGTTTGGTTCAATACTGATGGTTCCATCTTTTTAAAGAACCCTCAAAGAACGATAATGTCTAAAAGTGTAGAAAGCCTATATCGGCCCCTGTTGTAGATCATGACAATGTTGCTTTTTCTAGATATGGAGCTGGTAAGTGATCCACTATTCCCAGAAGATCTGGTAGCTGAGATCGGTTTCCTTCCACAGATGGAGCTTAAGACTGAAGAAAACCAGACAGATATAGAGTGGACAGAGTCCATTGGTATAGCAGAAGCGGATAATCTTCTGGAGAAATCTTTCTATCCTTTTAAACAGGTGGGGCTATACGGCAAAGTCAGTTACAATGACTTTTTCCACTAAGTTTATTGTTGCTTTAACCCAAATAACTTAATATCACACTGCAAAAACGACATGTGTTTTATTTACACGCGTATTAAAATCCCTGGGTCCGTGTCGAAATGAAAAAACGTATCTGTAACCGCCCAGTTCAGTGGAAAGAGATACGAAATGTTTGGTAAAATAGTCAGTCACGGAGATCACCTCGAACGAATTAAACGAGAAAGACTATTACGTTTTAAACTTACACCATCAGTTTAGAAACTGATGATGCCGGAAACAACTTCTCAAGCATAGAATAATTAAAGCCTTAAAGTTGCTTGTCAAACTTGTTACTATGTTACTACTCTAAACGTTTTCTCATTTTATAAGGTTGATTATCTTCCATTCGACGACGCTTTTATACTAGCAGAACTGGAGGGAAAATTAGTGCATACAATTGTCCTTTGGGGAGCTCTCGATGATCAGTCATGCTGAGGTACAACCAGGTTATTCATCCGATTCCTTCAACGTCCATAATACTTATTCGGCACGTTTTAAATGAGCTACAAAGGATTCAAGTATCCATCAATGATACTTTGTTATTACATAACATTACATTTAGCCAAGAATGCGGTACGATTGTCAAGTTCCTCGTTTATTTGTTTTTTTGTCTGCTCAGAAACTTCCGTCACTTCAGCAAACAAATGCTACTACTGTGAATTGATGGCATGGTGGCATTAACGGACATTTAGTCTGATATGCGGTTCGATTATCAAGTTTTGATATGTTGACTTAATGTGTGAATTATTGTATAGTCTGGCCAAATTTCAATTTCACGCGATTTATTTATTCCTGTTCAAATGGTTAACTTTAAAAAAAAATCAACAACATAGCCATAAGCAAAATGAACGAAGAAGTGGTAAAATCTTATAATTGACATACAATATGATATGAAGGTTTGCGGGCCACTGACCTTGTGTTCTTATTTTATTAATGCAGGTTCCGGGCGAACTCTCAGGGATGGTGCCCTGAGCAGTTCGCCCATTGTTTCTCTCTTGAGGAAACATTTCGTTAGTACTTGGTCTCTTCTCGCGGAGATAAAGAGCCTGGCGAAAGTTCCACAAGGAGTAACTGCGAAAATAGCTGGAGAGACCCTTGAAGCATATACGTAAGCGGAAGTCCAAATGTTTGAGCTGCCAACTCTTGTTTTTTTTTCTTCTGCTCTAATGTCAAACCACCAAACTTTAAGCTGTCCATTCATGCTTGTTTTCGTCTTCAATAAGGTCATACCACTAAACGTTTTAGCTGCCAAACTTGTTTTTTCTTCTTCTATTAGGGCTAACCACCATACGTTTTAACTGTGAACTATTGTTTTTTTCTTTTTTATAAGGTCAAGCAACGAAAGTTTTTGGAGGCCAAACCTTGTTTTTTATTCTTCTATATATCAAACCACCAAACGCCTATTACTGTTTCTCTTATACGGTCCAACCACAAAACGTTTTAGCTGTTTTTTCTTCTTCTATAAGGTCAAACCATTTAACGGTTCAGCATCCAAATCAAATCTTTTTTCTTCTTCTTCTATAAAGTCAAACCACGATTAACTTTGCCGATGAGATAACGACTGTATGGAGTTTGGTGAAGCTGTTATAAAAGGCGTTACAATGTTAAATTGATTAAATGTTAACAGGACAAATAAACTCATTGACATTCCACAAATTGAATTTTGCCAAGTCTAAATGTTAAATTGATTAAATGTTAACAGGACAAATAAACTCATTGACATTCCACAAATTGAATTTTGCCAAGTCTTAATGTTTCCCTTGTTAATTTGTGGCCGTTTCGCTTTAGGTTTCCAGTACAGATAACTATTCAGAAACCAGATGGATCTATTCTTTATACGGAAAATCTTAACGATCTTTTCCACAGAGATGATTCTATCACAGTGGAGGAACTTATTGAATATGGGTAAGACTTTAAAACAATGTCCACAAACATCAATTGAACATGGTTAATTTCAAGACTTTTTAATAAAGTGTTTAATTAAATTTAACACAATTCAGTAGACTTTGTGTTTCGATGTAAGGTAGGGAATTATATTTCCGGGGGATAATTTAGAGCCTATTCCAATATAAGCTCGATGAGATATCTGTATAATATCTCACTCTATTTAAGTCGGTTCTTGGATCTACAATAATGTAACGGCATAGAACATGGAAGTTATAGCACACATAAATACCGCGATTTGTCATACAACATTTCGCATTCTCTCATTCAACCTTTAAATCTCGCAATGCTTCATATAATAGAAATCCCTGCGAATCTGTTATACAACCTAAAAATCTCGCGATGTGTCCTGTAACATGTAATATCCGCGAATTGTGATACCACCTAAAACTCCCGCGAGGTGTAACAACACAAAAACCTCTGTATGTTTCATATAACATAGACATAATGTGGTTTCACACAACATTGACAAACCGTGCCATACAACATAGACATCCTGTGGTTTCACACAACATTGACCTACCGTGTAATACAACATAGACATCCTGTGGTATCACACAACATTGACCTACCGTGTAATACAACATATACATCTTGTGGTATCTCACAACATTGACAAACCGTGTAATACAGCATAGACATCTTGTGGTATCACACAACATTGACCAACCATGTCATACAACTTATATATCATGTCATGTTACACAACACAGATCGAAAAACCGCGATTTGGCATACAACACAGAATTCCAGTGATGTGTCAAGTAATGGAAAATAAGGTTATGTGTCGTAAAACAGATATCGGGACATGCGCACAACAATCCAGAAATCTCGACATGTGTCATGTGTCTTCTCGCATGACTTTCGACCTCGGCTGGAGGGTCTGGTAACAGTCCATGTTAAATGTTGCAACAGAAAAATTGCCATACATAGGTCCCGGTTATCGTACAGTTGTTTTTCTAAATTTTATAATCACACCAATGCAGTGAGAAAATTCCTTATATATATTACATCAAATAACAACTTCTTTATTGATGTAGAATATCACTTTCCACCGCATCGACCTGTCATTGACAAAACTTCTAGAGTCACGTGATATTTGTTGTAACACAAAATGTCCTTTATAACGTGTTTGGCCATATTTCTACACAGACGTTAACTTTACGTCCATCTCGTCTATAACTAATTAACTATATAGGTACTAGTCTCGCTATACTTAAAGATGATTAATTGATTTATTGATTGATTGATTGGTATTTTACGCCGCTCTTAAGGGTATTTCACTTATATGACGGCGGTGTATTCCAAAAATATATGACACTAAAACAACCAAGATGTGAAGATTTTCCATAATGTTGGAAAGGTCATTTTCCTCCAGTGCTAAGTCAAGACAGTATTGCCACTCTTCAGACAAACTGCCCTTAGCCAGAGGGCTCTTCAAATGGAGATGGGTTGTGTTTGATGTTAGCCCCGTTGCATCAACAGAGATCGCGCATACTGCAACCATTTTGAAAATTAGTAATGTTTTATATAAAAATGTTGGATGAACGTACTTAGCGTGTTTGAAAACTGTTGTTTGTTTTACTAAAGCAACCCTTTTTTATGTTTGTGTTGGCAGGTTCACCGATAGCACTTCCTATAATTACTTCCAGATGTTGAGAAAAGCCTTGGAGATGGTTAATGTTGAATTATAAACCTGCCCATACATGGTACCCGGGGATTTAAGTAAACATAACACTAAATATGAATACAAAACCAGTACATGACACCACCGTTACTCGACCAGACCAGGATTGATTTCAAATGACAGTCAACAACCAGGACAATAGGACACGCAACTAATCAAATTGAACGCGGACTGTATGACTTATTATAGACCGAATTCAGGCCTAAGTTGTTCCCTATATGACATTCATTAAAGAGGCGTGGACAGCTTTTATTAACAAATCCTGACTGTTGCAATTTTAAATAGCATTAAAGTGTTCGTGATATTAAACAATATTGTGGAAATAAAAAGTATCCATGCAGTGGGTTATAAGCTTTGCCAAGCTGTGACAAAAAAGGGCGTATCTTTTTTTAACTGGTATTATTTTATTCGCTGATCATATCTTGAGACCAGCTTGGATGTTACTCATAGCCCCCTATACACACCTGGAGTAATATACTTATGGAAAAAAGATTAAATGTAATATTTTAATTACATCTAAACTTGCCTCTTAATCTGCAAAGATGGGTATCGAATTTTGGAAAACTTTTTCACTTTTACTTGCTGAGAAAAACAAATATGACTTTTGAATCAGTAATTTACACAGAAAAAGACTTTTTAGCGGCTTGCCTCTTTAAGTTCATGTAAAAAAGAAAGACATTCACTTTTTGTAGTTTTTGTAGACTTAAGCCGGACGAAAAGATTTTTTAAACTTTTTGGTCGAATTGAAAAAAGAGAAGGGAAATGTTTTTGGTGTAGATATTTTGTGAGACCTACGACCTCGTTCGGTATCTTTTACTTGGCGTACGAACACGCTGCAAATTTAAGCCAATGGGTGAAGGGGGAAATAAAATATACTTATCAATCACAAGTGAGTAATACGGACCCACCAGACTCATTTAAACGTAAGCTTCCGGCTCCGCTGAGTGATTTTTTGGGGTCTTAATGACACAGCTGTATAAAATCATAGCAATATAACGTCACAGCAGTGCAGAGAAAACAGTATTCAGGTAACATAATTAACCCAATGTCCCAAAGCTGTAACACATTGAACTGGCAAGGCAACACGGCGTAACGAGGCAAACTACCACCATATACTGTAAATAGGCCTACTGCTTAAGCCATCACATCAGAGAAAAATGCTCAAGTATAAGCTTAACGCCATACGTTAACAGATACACGCTAGCGTAAAACATACTCTATTTTTATATTAAAGAGCCAGTGTCGTAAATATTTAGTGAAATAAATTAGAACTATACAGGGTAGTTTCTTTTGAAGAAATGGCACTTTCCGCAATTCTATCCCAACACTTTCCAGACTTGGACTGACCTGTGACGTTGGTGAGTTGCCATGTCAACATCTTGGCGTGGAGCTCTGCGAACCCTTCCACGCAAACAAAGTGCAGCGAATGCAATATTAAGATCTAATAATATTGAAAATTTTAATTATTGCAAGTTGAATTAATATCGACAGCGAAATATACTGTGCATTTTTGGTGTTTATTTCTTAAAAAGTTATTACTATCACACAGATAATTTACTCTTTTCTTGAACTTTTGTTATCATTTCAGTGGATTTTTCTTATTTTTAGTAGAAAATAAGAACAAATTAATTAAATTTGTTCTATTTGCACTTCTGTTTAAAAGCCAGAACAAAACTCATTACGATGGCGTAATGGTTAAATACTATTTGTTGAAATATCTTAACTTAAATGGTCATTTCCGCGCGAAGCTTCACGACAAGTCATTTTGAGCAACTCATAAGAGCCGTGTTTATTAAAAATGTGAGTGTTAATTACGTTGCATTAATCAAATAATATTTAAATAAATATATCTAGCGATGTAGTGTGGATAAGTAAGTAGCTATATGTTTGTTGATGATGTATCCAGAGAAACGCCGTGGTTGCTGGGTTAAGGCTTAACAAAAGTATTTCTAATTAGTGGATCTATAGGGTATGGTTTGCCAGGTGTGTAGAGCCCGGATGACGTGGTCTCGTTAAACACCCAATGGGGAGACTTGCCACTGAGGATTGGCTTTACGCATTGTAACACAGACATGTATCGAACAGGCCTTACTGCGGATAACCTAGCTAAATTACTTTAAGTAATACAATTAATACTTAGCCCACAGAGATCATTGAATGACTAATTAGCTGACTAGTATTCATGGAGCACGTCTTTACTCGTTGTCAATTAGCATAATAAAAACAATTTGTGTCATTTATTATTTGTTTGTGATTTTTATTATTTTTGGCTGTATATGAGGCCAAAAACACCTCATGCATCACGGGTGTTTATATTTGTAGAATAACGATGAAGTTATTGGCCCTTACCTTAAACACTGCATCTATTCTGCGACTACTTTTGGATAACCTCTCTTTACTCTACCCAATCAGATGGTGGCTTTCTTAGAATAAGAAAGAGACGGTCTAAATTAACACAGGACGACAAGTAGGCTATTTTTGTAATATACATGCACGATATGAGTACCATTAACGAGTCCTGGCGTCATCACAGACATGTCAATTGCCAGTGGCCCCAAGCTTGTTTGTTTGATGTGTAAACGCCTTTTTGATTAGCCTACGTGTTTCTACCATAGTCCATTAAAATTTTGTGCCACGTTTTCCCTTCGAATTAAAGCAAGGGGTAGTATTGTGGAAGTCTCGTCTTGCACATACTGACCCTTGCATAGGAAGATGCTCTACAGGTGCTTGGTTTGTTTGAGTGATTGGGGTTTAACGTCGTACTCAAGGGTTTGATTTCAAGAACTTCTAAATAAACTCGTACCTTTAAAATGTGTAATGTGATTTATTATTCGTCATTTATGTATCGCAATATTTGCACTGGGTTATTATTATAAGTTGTACCTAAATCCAACTTAAAACAATGTACACGTTTTCATTTTCAAAGTCAATTAAACATACTAGTTGTGATCAGTTGCCGTTAGTTCTATCGAATCGCAGTGTGACATAAGCTGGGTTTTAGAAAGTACAACATGCGCGACTATCTGGAACGGGACGGCAACTAGTTGCCGATAGACGCAACAGAGACGTAGATGCGCTTATGTCACATTCTAAGCTACGACTGATTAGTTGTCATCGATCGATTGTCTTGTGAAACTGAACAGAACTAGTTCTCACTTGACGAAACTACGCCATAACATTAGGCACCGAACTCAGTAGTGTATATTCCGAGTGTAAACACAAAAAACAAAAATAGGCAGGGGATTTTTGGCGAAATGTCAATAAGATCATAATAACAACTAACAAGACATGGACTTTATAATAATCTCTCGAATAGGTGATTAACCTATGCTCAAAGACATTAACATAGGAGGCAATGTTCGGCACAAAAATATAGCATTGCTTTATAAGATATAAACCTAAACATATGGAAATCTAGAACAGGCGTGAATCTGAACTGAAACTTTACATTTGCTAGGGATCGTCAAACTGTATAGGAAATATATACCATTATGAGATAACACGTGCATTATAGTTTTTTATGTGTCCATTTATATGGTTTCCTCTTCTTGTATTGGATTCAATTTTGTACAGAACAATTATATACTTGGGTTATTTGCATGCGTGAACAATTATTTCTGTCAGAATTAAAGATTTGATTAAAAAATTAGAAAAGTGGTCTCAACCGAAAAAGCGAGTAAGTTAATTATGAATTGAATATAAAGCTTTGTTGACTTATTTTGTCAACGCTTATTTTTAAAACTGGCGTAAAATACATCCATAACTAATTCCGAGAAACGACTCCAAGCAAAGATAACTGATGTTATGAAAGCTGTGATAATGGCTTATCCAATTTCAGTCAAGCTTTTCACAAAGTCTTTTGATTCGTTACTAAAGCTCCAACCAATAGAACCTACTCAGAAATACAGTAACCTTGTTTTAATAATGGACTTTAAAGTAAGTACGTCTACATTTTTGTAAGTTGGTTTCCAGACAGAATTAACAGCAACTGATTATACGTACATGTACGTACGACTGCGACCAACTAGTTCCAGTGAGTAGCAGCAACTGATCACAACTGAGCGCGGTGTTTTGCACATAAGTGCTCAGTTGTGATTAGTTACCGTTAATTCTATCTAATCGTAATGTAACATAATTATGGATTTAGAATGATTTAAAACTGTATATTACACGAAATTGTGTCATCAGACATCAGTGTCTCGTCAGCCACTATAGTGCCTGTAGTCACGCTTGACGAACACACCTCAACAGAAATGTCTAATTGCTATATATTACGTCAACCATAAGTGTTATTCATACCCAAGCAGTACAAGGCGAAACGTAATCTGTTGTAAAACGGGTTTATTGCTTTCAATGGATTTGTGACGAACCAACCCTCAATTGTAATATAACAACAACATTGTCGGTTAACCACATGCTTCGGCATGCATTCAAACGTAAGCATATATTTGCAAAACGAGTATATTGTTGTCAATCTAAATCGATGAACAAACCTCAACAGAGAAATTTGGTTGTAATATTCCCCAAACCGTGTTCCGTTTTTGTACATTTTAAGCCAGTCCACAATTAACCCTTCTATTGACAACTTTCAATAACAAACAAACAAACAAACAAACAAACAAATATTTTTACACATTATTTGACGTTTTTGGTTATTTATGCCATTATCAAATTAAATGTATCGTAATACAATATTATATTTAGAATCTTGAAGCCCTCCTCTTTCTCTATATATGTGTGGTTAATATAATCATCCTTTGGAAATTTCCGCAAAGACTACGAAAAGAAAAGGGTCGCATTTTTTACTCCTGACTAGCGGTGGGGTCCTTAACGGTATTCATTAAATATAAAGACGTACTACAGGGTCCTTAACGGTATTCATTAAATAGAAAGACGTACTACATAGTCATCAGTTGGCAGATATAGTGTAAATAATCTGAAATTAATTGTAAATCCCTCATTCTTATTTGCATATCTCGGTAAATACACACGATTCTCCGACCGAGTTTCAGAGGTCAGCGTGCCGGACTACTGAATTTCTTTCGGTATACTTCTCGAGTCGCCAAGTGCACCTCATATATAATAAGAGAACACCACGAGGGGAGTCCGGCATTCGCTGGTGGCTCTAACAAGGTTTCTCATCGGGTTTTACCATAGTATTTAAGAAAGTCAGAACGAGCATATATAAGTGAAAAGCCCCTGAGTTCGACGAGATATGAGAGTACCCATCGCTTTATTTTTGTCAACATGACCGGTTGCTTTAAATTGCGTAGGCCTTTATTATTTACTTGATTTGTATTGGGTTAATTTGTTTGAATTTTGTATATTTTATTATGTAGCCCGGAGGGCATAAGTTTGTGTGTTTGATTGGGGTTTGATGTCGTACTCAAATGTATTTTACTTATACGTCAACGGATTGTCAATTTGACACTGTTTCAATACAATGGATAACAAGGAGGAAACCTCGTATAAACCACCCCTGCGACTGACGACGCCCCATCGTGTGACTGAAGCATGCATATACATGATGGTCGACATTCGGATTTGAACCCATGGAAGATATATCGAAGTAGGATAAGTAGGCAGACACGCTAACCATTGAACCGCGGCCGCAGGCCCTATGGGTTACATTTCTGGCTGATAGACACAAGTCCTCAAGCTGCACTATTGGCTTCATTATCATTTATTCTAGATAAAACACCATGTGACGTTAACGATAACATTTTGGCTGACTGCATGCCTGTACAAGACAAGTGACGCGAGAAAGTGCGTGAAAAGCCAATCGTGCATCTCACTGCGTTAAGTAGAGGACTGTAGTGGCCAGTCACATATTAACGATATATACACATCTTTAAGTGGCATTTAGAAGCTGGTGGTTTTAAAACACAGACACATTGTTATGGATTACAACTTCTAGGTTTATAAGCACGCGACGTTTCTGTCTAGATCCTAATGTGCTAATAAACCTCGACATAGTAAACCATAACAATGTGTCTGTGTTTTATATATACACAATGGTCGACACTGACGTGATGTCAAAGCAACAGTATTTTGAAAGAATCTGTATCGTCTTGGCCAAACATAAAAGCTGCACGTATTAGAATAGACGACAAGCAATGGGAATATGTATAACTAGAGCTGTAGCGACAGCTATATAGGATTCCGATAACTATTCAATTATCTATGACGTTTAAATTCGACCAA
>JAVFBX010223439.1:0-11229 GCA_034783855.1 Mopalia kennerleyi | reverse complement strand
GTAACTACCGACTCCTAGTTATTGTCCATGTATCTTGTAACCACGGAGTCTCGGTTATTGTTCATTTCTCTTGTAACTACCGACTCCTAGTTATTGTCCATGTATCTTGTAACCACGGAGTCTCGGTTATTGTTCATTTCTCTTGTAACTACCGACTCCTAGTTATTGTCCATGTATCTTGTAACCACGGAGTCTCGGTTATTGTTCATTTCTCTTGTAACATTGGACTCCGTGTTATTGCTCATTTCTCTCCTTACCGGCTCCCACTCATTCTCTATTATCTTCTAACCATCCTTTGTAATTGTTTCTTTCTTTCTCATCAATGGACTTTCGAACTAACTTCAAACGGTTCATTCCTTGCTCTATCATTCAAGGATTCAACAATATCTTTATTCCTGTCCTCGATCCTGTGATGATACCAATTCAGGTGTCCTCCACTTGTCCTCCGTGTGAACCATCTGGATCCTTTGTAGTCAGAACCAATAACCAGTCTTCCTTGGCCTTTTTTGTTTTTTTTATTTAATGTTTTAATACCTTTCGTTTCACAAAACATACAAATTGTCGCAAGCTTTTAAATGTGGACTGTTTCTTTTTAAAATTTTGTTTAGCAGGCCACGAGCACCTTTAACAACTTGTTTATATTTTTTATTTGGCGTTTTCTTGTCACTCAATGGGGAAGGTTGAAGATGGTCGAGCCCTGTGGTTAATTTTAGCCGTATCTGACTAACGAGTCCAACCAAAAGTTCGTCAACTTGGTGATTAATGGCCGCCGAAGTTTCTGTATATTTACAACAGTATTGTTTAGAAACAGCGTGAGCTTCTGGAAAGACAAAAAAAGGAAAGACAATTTAGAACAGTTGAAATATTTAAGAGGTATAATGTCAGGAAACATGTCCTTAAGACAAATGTATACATCTTTATCAAGTTGCCCGCTCCGCTAACGCGTAGACGGTAAAACTCAATTTGCGACCCAAAAATCTATAGCATTAACGGGGCAAACCATCAAACACAGCATGGTTTGTCCTCAATTAAGACGTCATCTTAGAGGCGGTTAAGCATACAAAACTTTAAACAACAAGGCCCTTGGAAATATGTGCCGGTTTCGAGACAGAATTATTACATTATTTAAGAATGACTTCCAAATATAACATATTTTCAGAATAAATAGGGAATTAACATTTTGGTAAAATAAATTAATGCAGGGTTGACTTGTACAATCATAAATCTTGTACAATGGCAGACAGTTTATTAAACGTCCAAATCTGGCACCTGCTATTATATCCAGTAAATGGTATATATTTATTCTTCCAAAGGTTATAGGAAACCGCAGCTAATAAAGAATAGCGTATTTCACGATTACATTCTTTAATAAAAAATGTGTAAATTTGGATTCTTGATATTAATAAAACAGAACTGGAAATCGTGTGGAAAATTCAATAACCGCCCAGGAAGCTATTGATATTTACATTGCTATATGCCTGACTTGAAATCATATCATATGTCCGTTTTTTGTACAGCGCAAGAAAGAGGTGATCAAATATTTGAAGTGTTTCGAGAGTTCGTTGTATAAGCAGGCTGCTTTAACATAATATTGTTGGATTGCCGTATTGCCTGACAACAGCTGCTCCTACAGCCTCTGACCTAGTTTGTGGAATAGAATCAATCTGTGTACGCCCCATTGAGCTCACCTTAATTGTGTATGGTGCAATGACTTAAGGGGAGATTGTCGACTGCTATGTGTTGTTCTGACAGGCTATAAAAATCAAACCCATGGTTACATCCGCCCGGCACGCGGTGTCCAAACCCATGATAGACTAAAGAAAGGTTAAGTGCATTGACTAGCAGAATCCATTCCCTGATATTGCGTGGGTTTGCATGCTCAGTTGGAAATACCAAAGAGTAAGGACTCGGATGGGAAAAGCGCCAAATACCTATTTCAGATTTGTTATTAACGAGGCCAAATTGAAGCAGTCATGGCTAACCAATTTCCAGGCGCCTATACAATTACACTTGACTGACCTTAATTAGAGATCTGAGGAAGGAGAAAGGAAGTTGATCAAGAAAAGCCAGGTTAGCTAAGGGTTTATTTTCTGGGGACTTGGACCCCTGGCTTGGCGGAGAAAAAACAATAGAGTCAGGCGCTGCAGCCGTGCTGCTTCCATCTCAAACCGATTGGCTCTCCGCTGAATCCAGCAGGAAAATCCCCCTACGGACAATACGGCTCATGATCAAAAGGTTGAAATCAATCTCCCTGCAAAATGATGGCTTACCTTCGGTGGAAACCTGTTGTTTCCGCACCACGTCCATTTTATTCGCGACAAAAATGATAGGTCGATCCGTCCCTTGTTCGTTTCGTAACTTGTGTACAACATCCACACCGTACTCGAACGTCCGTCTATCAGTTTTGGAAAAAACAACAATGTAGCCATCAATAGGGATGTCCTCGCTTATTGACTGTTGACAAAAGAAAAAATAATATATAAATAACAGTAGAGCCGGACAAAAGTTCAATTTAATTTAAATTGAGAATTTGTTTTATTAAACTATGTAAGTTATATTCACCGATAGGTGATGACATAGGTAGTCCGCCCTGAACTTGACAAGTTAATATAATACTTTTTAACATGTCGTGACAGTGCTATAATATAGTATGTTCATGCGATGGTTTCAAATTTTATTTTTTTAAATCTTTTACTTCTTTGTTTGTTCGATTTAATGGGAGTTAACGCAGTACTTAAAGTTATTTCACTCGTAGACTGCGAGTCGACCCAAATGGTGATGGAAACAAATACAAGACAGGTGAGATCTCGAGTTGCTATATTGCACAAAGGTGAGAAACAACAACAGGTGGGCTTCATTCTGTCTCCCTTATCTCGGAGGTCACAAGGCAGCAGACAGCCCCATCCTAACAGCCCGGAAATCAACCCCTTTAACATACATAAGGGACTGGGCACACTATGAAAAGTTCAAAAAAGGCACCAAGTTGTAGCGAAAGGTTATAGTCTTATTAACAAAGAGTGTCGTATGTTATGGGTGCGATAAAGGCTATCTGACACAGAACAAAAACCCTTCGGACTCGTTAAATAACAGCATAACTTGTGTTTGGATACAAGTAACAACATGACGTTTGTCATTATTGTCGGCTTTAATCGATAATCCTTTGTCAAGCCGACGGATGCTATCTGACATTTACAATTGCTTCTCGCGTTATTCCATCTGGGAGATTTACCAAAAGCTTGTATTGATTACTATTGAAACATAGACGAGCTAGCGGGATGGGCAATTACGGTATATCTTCTAATTATTCGAATTTGGTCAAATCTATACATATGTTACATTGTAGGCTATTTATCCTTCAAACCCCAAGTATGATGTAAATTAATATTATAAAAATATTAAGATCTTTTTTTTAAATTTGTGTCTGGTGGTTTAATGAAATAAGTTATCGGTTTTAATTAATCAACGTCCCTGTGCCAGTGTGATTACTTTTTAGGAATACAAATATACAGACACTTTCTCCACTTTCGGACTTATTAATATATTATCACTAACATTTGTTAGGAATCTAGTCACTAGTCAGTATTCATGAACATCAATTAGAAGCCATATCTGTGGTCTGTTGACGAGGAAATAAAGAAATCTATACTCACACATCCTCCAGGAGGATCAATGAAATCCACCGTGGATTCTTCACCGTCCACTAACACCGATACGGTGCGGGCAGCGTAACTTTCCTCAGCTGAAACAAATATATAACAAAATTAAAAACAATAATGACAAACAGTAAATGTTTAATTTAGTATACTATTTGAATTTTGTGAGAGTAGCAAATAGGACTGAAAGATTTTCGAATCCAGGTGGTGGATATCGAATCTAGCTGCAGGCTTTAAAAGTCAGGTGGCGACTTTTCGAATCCAGTTCGATCGAGGCTTTTAATATCCAGAACTGGAGGTTGCTTTTCTAATTCAATTGAAAGTTTTTAAAATCCAGCTGGCGACATTTCTATTCCAGCTTGATTAAGGCTTTTAAATTCCAGGTGGTGGCTTTTGGAATCTATTTTGAGATTTTCAAATGGACGATCTTGTTGTCTCTTCTTCAATGCCTTAAATGTGTACAAATATATCTTTTAGTTTCGCAAGGTCTGTAATTCTTCTAGAAATATATTACAAAAAACTGCTAAAAGTATCCAATTTATTTATTTTATCACGATTTATATTGTGACTAACTGATTATGTTTTTGAATGGGGTTTGGGCCGACATGACAGAGTGCCAGACCATTTCTACTTTGGAGAACGAAGCCATTAAAAATATCGTTAATAACTGGGTATAAGAAAAGCAGAGATCGCAATACGTGGTGAAATAAGACAAACTAATGAATAGACAAGACGTTGCCCCTTAGCACCCAGACAGAGCAGGCTTCCGCCGTCGGCCAGGCTTTGTAACTTAGCACCTGGACATACCTTCCGCCAACCTCGCTCGTTAATTATACCTTATCTTTTCGAAGTTGTATGGTACATGCCACAGTTAAAGCTTATATACTACATAGCTAAGTTACTGTATATAGCACTATTTACATATATTGTTTTAATATATGTATAATAATACACATGGCAAAAAACATATAAATATATACGACTGCGTTAACGAGTCGCCAGACGTTGGGTAACATTCAATCTGTCGGGAGATAAAAATATATATACAGGAGGCAAGCAATTTTTTCTCAGTTTATTTATTCGATATATATAGCAAACATATTTACACCACAAGATTTTCTTGTTAGCGACTTATGAAAGTCTTGCCAATTGCCAGAAGAATGTGTGGTTTTATGTTCAAAGTTCACAGCAAAAAATGCGGAAAATAAGGGAGTAAGGAGGGGGTTGTTTAGAACTGAGCTTTCTGCCAAAAAATATTTTCAGTTCAGCTTCTTAATTTAATATTGATTCAAGTCTCTATATTGGTAATTTCTTATTTATTTGTGTTCGAATATAACTCAAAGGCATTAAATTCGCATGTTATTGTTGACAAGGTTTGCTAATTTGAATTCACTAAACAAATTTTCTAAGTGTCTATGCTGTCTGGAGGCCAGTTGTTGTGGTATAGTTTTAATCAATTGTTTCATTGACCTTTAAATCGAATCACCCGGATTATGGATTTATTAATATCAAACAGATACAAAAAACAACTCGATTGGTCTACTGACAATACCGTCAATACGTCTGTAATGTCCATTGACTGCAGACAGGCAAATTGGTCGATTAAGGAATTCGTTGATCAGTTATGAGAGCTATTTGATTAATTGAATGATTGGTTGGTTGGTTGATTGATTTTGAAGATTGACTGACTGATTGTCTGGTTGATATAATGCTCAATTGTCTTCAAAATACATAATAGAAAAATTGATATCAGTAGCAACTCAGCATGTAGTGTCTGAATTTGTTGACGGTAACAACTGGGTACGCTTTACTTTAACAAATATAACGGTCGTGTTAAATATAATCAGATATAATCAGCCGCTTAGGCAGCTTCGTCAACATCAAAGCCAGCACGTCAACACAACAGCCACACAGAATATAAAGGAAGAAAAAATTGACTTTCAGCTAAAGAGCTTATGAGATTTGAGATTGTCCAGGCTAGCCGTAAGTCAATATTTACTCGATAGATATCGTACTCTAACATTTACTATCGCGTGGATGTCTTGTCTGTTGGAATAAAACATATTGATTTCGACTTGTGTACTGTACAGGTTTATGTCAAAGGATAAAACTGTAAGCCTACCGAGGCGTATAAGACAAAATGATTTCGACGCAATCTTTCCACGCACGCACGCACTATGTAGTATTTACTATACCTGTGTTTCATATTGATGCGTCCAATAAACAAACTCTCGCACGCTCTATACGTGTTTCGTAATGACGTCTAATCGTTATTCTTAAATTAATAGCTAACGATTTTAAAGCAACATTAAGCCTATTAATTCAAATGATTCGTGTATATAGTTGAAATAGTTCTAACAATCACGGAATTGGCAGGCGCCATTTATTTCGTAAACATATTAAGTACAGCCTACAACAATATAAGTAGTTCTGTCCACGTTTTTTTGTTAGAAAAAGAACAGAAATGTTTGTTTTATCTCAATTTCACATTTTAAATTATTAACAGGATTTATTTAGTCAGGAATTATTAGAGTTGCTCCACGACAGTTGTGTTATGATATCATGATGACGACATACATGAAACATCGAAAATGAGTTAAATTTAATTAAGTTTAATTGCTTTTATAGATTCTCTATAAACAACAGTTAAGTTGATGAGTCAGAGGTATTGAAATAAATATTCATCCGAATGACTCACGTTCGAAATAAATTTTACTATCTCAATTAATAAATAATGTACTCACCATAACTTGTGTCGCAAGCCCCTAAGTACTCTGACGTCATAAATTGCTGAGTAAGCGCAGTTTTGCCGACACCGACCGCTCCTAACATCACCACCCTGAAGAAAGAAGGGGGGCAACTCGAATCTACACTTTGGGTGGTACTGCTTTGTGAATTCGAACTTGGTGTTCTGTCGCGGTCAAATTCAGCGGGCTCCCCGGCACAATTGCTGCCGGTTGAACTAAAAACACTGTTCGTACTCTTCCGTTTGAATGAATCGCCACGGTTTACCAGTCCTTTGGAAGTTTTAGAGAATGATCTGACGCGGTGGAGTTTTGATTTAGGAATGTCTTCGAAAGATACTGACAGTTGTATGGGAGAACATACTGGCATACTATTTGTTCTTTGGCGGCATGTTATAAGCTCCAACTCCTTGGGTCGTGGTTTCTTCTTCACGGAGCTTGACCGCGAGTGAGGGGCCGAAGAGATGCCTCTACAGGGAGAAACCCTCAACTGGAAAGGGGTAGTTGCTCTGGATCCTCTGTCCATCGAACTGCTTGTACTATCCTGAGAAGAGGAACTTGGGCGCCTTAAGATCTGGGGTCCTGTCTCCCCCATGCCTTGTGTCATCCTAGAAATTACAACTAAAATACGTGTAGGGTGTAGCCGTAGAATATCACGTATTGGCCTACTACTCTATCACTTACAAGTAACTAAGCGTATTGATATTACCTTTGAAGCTTCGCTGTGTGTATCTCAGCTTGTACTACTCACAACTCCTCTAACCATGGTATATAAAGCATGAGCTGTGTTGCCAGATCGATGAAGTCAGCGTGGTTGTTTGACGTTGATTGGCTGGAATATGTTGAGGGCGTGTTTTCGGTGTGGAGCGACCTTGCTGCAATAACAGCCGTGTTCACATGGAACTGAATCACGGATACTTAGCTTCTATGTTGAACGGTAAAGCATTGTGTAACAACGTGATTTGCGGGTTGATAAGTGCTCGTACGGCTGTGTACTTACGAACCATGACAATATTTTCTGTTACTTTGATAACCGATAATCACACGTATTTATTTGCCAATTGATATATCTTTTGCGTTACCAATATAGGCCTCATAGTTTACCTTTTTTAAATTAAATATAATTCCCTTTGAATTCACACATACTCTCACACACGCAACAGGGGTTTGTTCCAGTTTAAGAATAAGCTCCACCAATGCGATGCTCAGGTTGTAGTACATTGTTCCTAATGTGTGTGTGTAGGGGGGAGGGGGGGGGGGGGGGGTATATGTAATTTGCATTGGTAGTTATCTGGCCAAAATTTATGGCTATTGCTCAATTTTATACATGTTACGTCATTTTAATAACACCCGAAGCCTTCTTACCTCCATGCCTTACGTACGTCCCGCTTGGTCATAAAATAAGACCATTTTGAATGTCTAAATGTAATGACATTAGCTAAAACGGCGTAGATTATCTGATCGTAGCCAGACAAATTACAGCTGTAGATCATGCTATGATGTCTTTCAGCTGTAGATCAATCCAATTTCTCTTTAAAGACCCCAGTCGACCCAATCAAACAAACAAACAAATTATAAAAATACTAACAAGTTTAATCATTCTTAAATTAATTTGTTTTTAATTTCATGTTGACCTACATTACATATTTTCAAATTTGTATGTTTTTTGTGTAAGTAAAGCCCCCTCGACCCTCGTGACTTCCTGGTAAGACTGGATTGGCGCGGGTTTATCCCAAAATTCCCAGTCTGCATTCAAAAGCTAGATGGTACTTGATGGTTACATAATGATGTTATGTAGGCTACAAGCTTAAAATATTTTTTTTAGAAAACTGGGGGTTTGATAAGTTATAATGGAATACTACAGAAATCGTATCTCTTTACGCCTATTTATTTACCCTGTTCCATGTTGCAACCAAATTTAAAAACGTTTGGAACATCTTAATCCGATTCGCGTCTCTTTTCCCCTCGTTTCTGTTGTGTTTCTTCTTCACATATGTATTTTAAGTCAATCGGCATCATTTCAAATTCAAACCAAAATTAAACCCAGGTTTCCACCGTATTTATAGGCAAGGCACAATGTGAAGTGGACAATCCGTCGTCATATAAGTGAAATACGCTTGAGTAGTGCGTTAAACCCCAATCAAACAAGCGTAACCGTGGCGGACTTAAAGTTTGAATGAACACGAGTGCGACATGAGACAATCAGCCAGCTTGGTTCCCTACATATATAAGACCGACAAGCCGTCACATGAGTGAAACGTATTTAAGTACGAAATCATAATTGCCAAGAGATAAAAGAGGCTTTTTGCACTGAAAGACTGTTAGGGTACTAAGACAAACAGTGATATCAAAACCAGCGCATACATTATTGTGAAATATATAGCACACAGGGAAACTTTACTGGTTTGTTAAATGAACACAAAATATACAGATACTAAGCGAGATACAACCAGATAAAACATCTCATTCTGTTATACGAAAGCATTTTGTAACCACTAAATACCGCCTAGCTTAAAACACAGACTGAGAACTTTTGGATAAACCCTCGCCATCGCTATAGTACCAGAAAGTCACGAGACGGCGCCCTACTTTTAATCACAGTTACGAAAAATCCAGTCGCTTAAACATTTGAAAATGTTTATAATGTGGGTCAACCAAAAATGGCGAAAAAAGATTGATTTAGAGATAATTAAATGTGTAAGTATCTTTACAAAAGGAATTTATCTACAGCTGAATGACATCATAACATAGTCCTGATGTATTTATACACCTGTCATTTGCCGGCATGGCTACGACCGCACAATTTACGCAATTTTAGCGAATATCACTATATTCAAAGTGGGTTTATGACCAAGCGGGCTGTATTCAAGGTATGGGGGTTAGACGGCGATGGTGTTGATCAAATGATTGAAAGCGGTGATCGTTCTGTTTCGTGGTTTTGCATGGGTGAATAACGTTAAGTGTAAAGTAAAGGCAAACACAAGTAAAACAAAACATTAAACATGCAGTTATTGTCTAATGGCTTAAAAAATGCGAAACAATCGGATTATTATTGTGTGCCAAAAAAACCGTTGTCTTGGATAAACTAAAAAAGTCAAGAATGCATTGTGACTCAGTTACCCCCCTTGGTATACTATTCGTGAGTAAGCCGTGGGATCGAGTATCCATTGAAGAAATCTGAGATAGCGTGGGTGTGGGAAAAGCGAATGATGACTGTTTCTATGACAACACAAGCCTGGGGTGGAACCTTCCTGGAAGATAGGTTTAACCTTTCATGTCTTATCAGCAAATCATTTCTACTGGCTATCTTTAATTCATGTCATGTTTTAGGCTAGGACATGTACATATAGCATGATCCATGCAAAACGACTTAACTGGCTAACTTTATGACTAAATTAATAACAAAACGACTGAAAATCGATCGATCGAGTCCATACCTCTGTTTTGGTTATTGTTGACTTGTTTGAACACACGAGGCCATGAAATCATGATGGCTTCGGTCATATTAAATATACACATTATGTTTATTCAATCTCTCTGATTTTCCCGGCCTGTTACTCATCTTTGACCTGTTTTTATCCTTAGGTATTGTTATCTGTTGGTTTGTGATTCATTTAGGGTGAAACCCATACCGAAACACAAACATGATTCCCGATAAAATGGCGTATAAACGATGAAACTAGAGGATTTCGTCGGGACCATACCAGAAACCATTTTCACTAAATGCGGTACGACAATAAAATTTCATACATTAATTTTTCGCCGATATTTTTACATGACGAAATTATTAACGTGCTATATTTCTTTGTGGTACAACATTTTATGAAAGAGGCACCTGCATTGTTCCTGTAATAACTCGCATATAACCCAATTGTGGATAAGTGCCCAAGACGGACTCAAGTCTGGAAGAAATTGCTCCAAAAAGCTGCATGCAAGATATGTATAAAGGGAAAAAATACACGACAGCTTTGTATGCCTGGATAATCAAATATTAAAACTACATGGTGGACAGCTGAGTGTCCGGTGATCATGTAGAGTAACATATGAATATTTCCAAAGAAACTGCCTCGTGAGACCGAAAAAGAAAACTATATCCGTGTGAGATCTTTAAGTTCTTTGTGTTGATAAGTGCCGAGCGATGGATCACAGGAACTCCGAGCAGCGTCTGCAAAAATAATTATGTGGAAAGGTTGATTGCGGCTAACACATGCATGGTCTCCTCCATGTCGGAACATCCTTCGACACTTTCCGTACCGGTACAGTAATCTCGGACGATAATGGAAGCAATAATATTACACGAAAACGCGCCATGTTAACCGCCGGATATTTTGTGCGCATGCGAGGCAATCAACTAAAGTATTCTCTGCGGATTTGTAAAAAAAAAAACCCACATCAAGCAAGCCGGTCTCTTGGGTAAAATCACATTTAAACAAAACAACGTTCCTTTCATACGTATGACTTGTTGGAAATAATTCGGATATCGTCCGCTATAATGATAATGATAATGTAGCTCCAATGACGTCATCATATAAATACAAGAATAGTCTTAAGACATTTACAAAAAATCCTTGAGTTCCTCGGATCAGTTTTGTATAATACACAAGTAGTGTAACCCCGAAAAGTTGGACTTTTTCGGGGGTTACACTAATTATGTATTTACAAATAACACGTGGATAACTCAGAGATATAATGAAAGTAAATCCATAAGAGTTACCTCCCGGGAAATGACCCACCCTACACCCGAGATTATTTACGGTACGGAAATGGCCGAGAGATGTTCCGACATGGGTCACCTCTAGTTTAGAGTATAGAGAACAAATTAAAACGATAGA
>JAVFBX010223428.1:0-11231 GCA_034783855.1 Mopalia kennerleyi | reverse complement strand
CAATCTCAGTCCTTGTTCATTAAACCATAATCAAACAAGCAATCTCAGTCCTTGTTCATTAAACCATAATCAAACAAGCAATCTCAGTCCTTGTTCATTAAACCATAATCAAACAAACAATGTCAGTCGTTGTTTGATGCCTGTGCCGTCAATGGATGCTTCCCCCTATTGGACTGGCATTACTGTCCTTTAAGTCAGAAACTTTTTAGGTCTTTTTGAATTTGCTGAAGATTCAATAAAAGCTTTGAAACTTGTTGCAAATTGCATTAATGTTGACAGAGAAAAATACAGTTCATTAGCTATTAGAATACTATATTTCTATTAGAATCACCCTTAAATTTTTTAAAATTTAGAATGATTTAAGTGTCACTGTGTGACAACCGTAGGAAATCGTATAAGAACGCAAAAGATATCTTTTGGAAAACATTTTAAATATTCAAGAATGGACTTAAAAAAATCAAGGCACTCGCTTTAAAATGCAACAAATTTGAAGACTCAGGTTTTCAAGAAATAAGCAAGTTTCAATGTGGAATCTGCCAATGTCCGAAATGTCTCAAATAGGCATTTAAAGATTGGCTAACAAATTAGCCTATATTTGATCTATAACTAGGGGACTAGCCGAATCAATAATTATATTGACTAGTGTATGACCACTCTGAATAAAATATAAAAAATTTCCCCAGTCAAATATATAAGGTAAAAAATTTCAAACCAAATAAAACATAAGGCCTATATGTTATTTTCTAAATTCCACTCGGGATGATATCACTCTGAACATGGTTGCATTATTTTCTTGGGGTGAATATGGAAACAAGAAAGAAATATCACATAAACTGCTGTGATAACCTCATTAGTCGTCAACACCTTGTCACGTTGTTAATTATAACCCCAAATGGCAATTATAACCCCAATCAACAAAAGCTAGCTTTACCAGACAAGTCTTATTAAGGTGACCTTTCTGTAGTGGTGCTCATTCGTTTGTTGTTTTCAGCATCCATCCTCGGTACAAGCAAGAAGTGGCCCACAGGTTGACCTTATCCGGAAGGTCAGTTGCATACAAAGAAGAGGGGATCAAGTTCCAAGGTCCACTGATAACAGCATTTTACTTCGATCAGAAGGAGGCTACCCTCGGTTTCGATTATGATAATGGTTCATCACCTATCGATGTCAGACAATTAACTGGATTTGAAGTGAGTATAGTTCATTTACCAACATTTTGTAGGTCACTAGGTTAGCTATTTGTGACAGTCTATCGTCCAATAGAAATCTATTTTTACCAATTATTTAACCAGAGTGAAAATCACCAATAATCACTACCAGATATTTTATTTTACAAATAAAGCTGTGAACTATATGTATTTATAAACTTGTTATAAACACATTTTGTTTTTGGGAAAATGGTTATGAGAGCTGATAAATTTGGTTTTGCTGGAAGAATGAAAACCAAAACTAAAAAAAGCAGTATTTCATGAGCCGGAATTTCATCAATGACCCAATTATTTTATACAATTTGTGTATTTGTAAAAGAATTTTCCAAAAACTGGTATCATTATTTAATCCATATCACTCAGCCCCCTTTCTAAGGGTGGTGTGTTCCAAGCATAATGAAACTGTCTCTACTAGCACTGGAGGAACATTAACATTTCCCAGGCATCTAACTGCCCTCATATAAGCGAAATACCCTTAAGCTCTGCGTAAAACACCAATCAATCAATCAATCAATCAATCTAGGCATCCAAGCATTTCACCTGATATTCAGTGGTTAAAGGGGGCTGTGGCTTAGTGGTAGCATGTGCACTTCCTAATCCTACTCCAATTTACCGTTCACTGGATCGAGTCCATCTGTCAACCATCAGGTATATGAGTGAATCACAAGATGTGTGAAGTGGACAATCCGTTGTCATATAAGTGAAGTACCCTTAATTACGATGTTTAACCCCAATCAAACAAACAAACAATCCGTGGTTAACATGTGGGGCTACTGATCCTAATTCAATAAACCGCTCATGTTTTCTAGTCTGTCTGTTGACCTCAGATTTAAGAGCCGAGTCAAACATCGTAGCTCCAGCAACCATGAGGGTTGTTTTTTTAAAAGTGTCCTTCCAGTCTCTCTCTGTATATTATTAATGCACAATGTGAAGGGGAGAATCTGTCATCTTATAAGGTAACAACTATTGAGTATGACCAATGGCACCAAGCCACCAAACAAACAAACCAAACACTTTATTACAGCTATTTATTCTTTGAGTACAGCTCAATAATTGAACTAAAATACTCTTTATCATGGCATTAAGATCAATAAACAGTTAATTATAAATATATATATATATATGATATTTTACTCGTCAGGTGTGTTGCTCCACCAATTCTCAGGACACCTGTCTAGAGTTAGATCCACGCTGGATAGCGGTCTCTATCTCAAAGTATGACATACGTAGTGTCACCTTGTCTGTGCAGAGCTGCTCCGGAAAGGCCATCGTTGGATTTAGATACGCCTGGAGGGAGTCCCCATGTACTTATAAGAGATGTGCAGTGTACAGTCAAGACAACGAGCTACCAGCCCCACCTTTCATTATTAATGGCTTAGTTGGTGTTGAAATCAAAACGTGGCAGCACATTCAGGCAGCAATTCGTCAGTAAAATGTAATTTGTAGAAACTAGATACATCCATTCACTATATTTTGTTCCTTGAATATTTATTATACATAGAAATAATTTTCTCTGTATAATTATTTTTGCTTAAATGTAAAATAAAAAAAAACTTCTGTTGAAGGCATAGTGTGAACAATATTTTGCTACAATATATACCACCAACGCAGGAATTTAAAGATCATTTTTTAAACATGTTTATGGAAAGATGGAACAACTTTTTTTTTTACTTAAAATTCATATATAAATAATGAAGGTATATTATTTTTACTTCCTATGCTTATACTGGATGATAACAGTTACCTTTGTGATTACAGATACTAATGTCTAACCGTTAATGGAATTATTTTTCTGGTATACCCTGTTTTTAAATATGAAAGGTTATAGCTTGGTACACTGTATTCAAATAGTTTCACTTTGAATTAGACGAATCCTTACAGTATTATCGATTTTCGAACATTTTTCTTTGGTTATTGGTGAAATAGAATTGAAATATTGTCACTTTGAAATAAATGAGCCCTTATTGTGTTATCTATTCTAGTAGTTCTATAGCATTTTTTTTACCGAGGTATTATTTTGGTGAATTAGAACTGAAATATTGTCACTTAAAATAGAGGACACCTGTATTATTTTTGTGAATTAGATTGGGAATATTGTCACTTTAAAATAGATTAATCCTTCCTGTATGACCTATTCTATAACATTTTTCTTATGTGATGTATGTATTATTTTGGTGAATTAGACTTGAAATATTGTTGCTTTGAAATAGTGAAATACTTACTGTATTACCAATTCTATAATTTTGTTCGGTGATCTGATATTATTTTTGGTGAATTAGAATGAAGATATTGTCACTTTGACGAATGCTTAGTTTTCTTTACTGATGTATTATTTGGGTGAATTTGAATTCCACTTGTACTTAATACATTCCATAAAATGATTAGTATATATATACTAGTATTTTTTAAAATTTATACTATTTAAATCCCTTGATGAGGCCTTTAATATTGATTGATATTCCGGTGTCAGTGTAATTAATTTTGATATTCATAAATAATAAACTTGGTAAATGGAGTAATTTACTTACTAATAACATAGTGAGAATTGTGCAAAATATCACAGTAAATAGTTTTTCAAAAAAAATTTCTTTCAGGATAAAACTATATTGTCTGCACATAGTAATAACAAGTGCATTTTTTGTATGGTCTGCGTGGATTTCTCTTCATTTCTTCAAAATATATATTGAAAGAAATGTGGAATTTGTTTGTGGTTTTGTGTATTAATATTTATTGAAATCATAATTCAAAAATTTTCTCCAATATTTTGTGCTTCAGTCTGGATCAAAATCTACTTTGATACAAAAATAAAATAGTTGACATGAACATTTTTTTGTAAAAGTCAAGTTTGTGCCATTGTAGATCAGTGTTTTTTCTCGTGTGTAAAGATTTACTTAGATCAATTCTTTGTTAGCTTCTGGATGTATGCTGTACTTAGTCAATGGGTAAGAAAAAAAGCTCCTTCTCATGATAATGGAAAGATGATGTCCATGAGTATGTCTGTCCATATGTCTTATTGCAAACAGTACAGCCGTAGTTTTCAAGTTTTGCTACAGAAATTCACTTCTGTTTATGACTTTTCAACATTGAATCAATATAAATGAAACAAAATAGCTTTTGAGCCCAGCTCCGGATAACGATTAAGGCCATGCGAAGGATTTCTAAGCTAAATCACAAATAAAAAAATTTCGAAAACTTCATGCAGTATAGTAAATAACATCGATAACTGATGAACAAATCCCTGTTATGAATATGGATGAGACTAGAAGGGATTATCTTCCTTGGAATAAATTCTAGTTCTAGCCAAGAGTTTTATTCTGAGTTACTCTGCATTACAACCCTTGGCAGGCCGAATGCATATAACCAAACGATACTGTCAAGTGATTGATTGGTTGAGTGGGAACTTCTATCAGAACTTGTGTTACAAGAGGACTCGGCTAGTAATAATGACAACGATAGTCAATAATGAAGGTGGGTGAAGACTCCAGTGTTGTCGAAAAAAGGATACATTCAACTCAATGAAAGTTACATATGTACAGACACTAACTTCCCGATATACACCAATAGTGCTTTGCAATTTGTCAAAACATGAGTATAACATTCAACATATGTTATCAGCGCTTAAACTCGAAATTTGGTCACTTTATCCACCAAGGGATAGAGCTGTAATTCTATTTATATGCGCTAGATCCACCAAAGGCTGTAATGCAGAGTAGCATAGAATATAATAAAACCCTTGGCTAGAGAACATGCCATGCATCATGCTCTGCATTTAAACCCAGTGTGAAATCTGGAATAAATGTATAGTATGAAGGGATTGGAAACTCCACAGACCGTGACCATCTTCACGTAAAATGTCAGCCTTGGTGAGATTTCATGAGACTCCCACATTTCAACTCTACATTTTGTAAGTATTTGTCTACTTCTTTTCTGTTTGATTCCGAACACAATTATTTAACAGGGATACGCCAACATAAAATACGAATAGAAGGTGGCTTACAATGGGATATGGAGCAGAATTTAGGCATGAATCTTCGGCTAATAATCTAGTCATGATAACAGCGATATAACCAAAATGGCAGCTCCACAGTTTGCATCCCGTTGCAAAAGTAACCGGTTTTGTGACCAGAAAGGCTATGAATCCACACTACGATCATATTTATTGGCATAGAGTTTCTTTCAAAAAGTCCTTGTTTTGAAATAACAATGTATACAAAAAATAGCATTAACTGAAATACATTTTATGCATAACCTGTTGATTGAGGAAATTGAACTAAAATAAATGTGTGATGCTAAAGGATTATAACTTTTAGGGTGTTTTTCATTATTTTGATGTGGAACTGACGATGTCTCCAAGCTTCATTTTGTGCATAAAACGGATAAAATTTACTTCTTTTAGCAATTCTGATAATTCATGTTTTTCTGTTCTATGGGTCATTTTGAGCGGAGGGAATGACCGGGCCTACTGAACAGAATTCTTATATTTGACCATTTTGTCCAGTGTTCACTGATAATGATATTAAGGGTTGCAGAGTTTCCAATTCCTCTACATACTATATGCCAGGTCAAATTAATCTTCGGTTCAAATATTTTTTTTATACAAAATAGTCCTCCATGAAAAACCTAACAATAATATATTTAAGAAAGTATTATCTTTTCTTCACACACTTCTGCTATATGTATTTCTAGCTTTAAGTTTAGTGTGTGGTCTGATTACCTACATACATGCAGTAGCTGGAACAAGTGTATAGTATTGGTCAAACTTGGCAGCACCCATTGCATGATCTGATGAGAAAAATATTCAAATCTTGTTTACTCAAAACAGTACATTTCAGTTGAATAAATAGCGGGTGACCATATGTTTGGCTAACAAAGTTTAACATAAGCAATACAAGCAAGGGGCTCGTTCCACAAAGCGATCTTAGCCGAAGTTCATCTTAATTGTCATGACGACCAGTACTGAAGCAATTGTGTCGTCATGGTAATTAAGATCAACTTAGGCTAAGATCACTTTGTGTAACTATAGCCAAATTTGTTTTCCCCTCTTTTAGACTTAATTAAAATTAAAAGATAAGGCATGGAGGTAAATCATTTGTCTTATTAAATTTAATTCCTGGAGTAAGTTCCCTGTCTTTTATTCAAGTTTATAATGAAATAATTTATAGAGAATAATATACTTTGGATTGAAGGACTCTTATGGTTTACATGTATCTTGCATGCTTTGCAAACAGAGGAAATTTGCAGAGTTATCCCCCTTTTTATGTTGATAAATGATTTATTAAATAATTAACAAGGATTCAGTGAGTCGGAATATATGACCGTAGAAATCTTGTCACATGGAATATTAACATCCAGTTTGAAAAGAATCCACCAGGTGACCACCTGTCTAGACAAGAATACAGCAAACAAAAGCCTACACAACATCTTGACACGTGGAATATCTGAACTCTGTCTTGTCAAATGGAACACTGATACTAAGTTTGATTTGAATTCCATAAGAAGGTTTCAAGTTAATGTCCGGAATCAAAAAGTTGAAAAGAGATTTCAAGTTAACAAGTTACACTAAACAAAAACATACGCGACACCTTGACATGTGGAATATCCTAACTCTGTCTTGTCAAATGAAACACTTATACTAACTAAGTTTGATTCGAATTCCACAAAAAGTTTTCAAATTATAAGCATACAGGAACGAAAGTTAGACTTTGCCACCAGGTGAGCTACCTGTAGTCTGACATACCGCAAAACTAATCACATGGAACACACATACTAAATTTGATTTGAATTAAATTAGCGGTTTTCAAGTTAATGTCTGGAAACCAAAAAGTTGAGATGGACTGACAACTCCATAACATAATACGTCCTGCTGAATGACAGGAGTATAAAAAGGTTGACATTACAGCGCTAAGCTTGGATCTGGTATAATTACATTTACACAACACACAATGATACCTCTTGATATTCCATGTAACCATGCATTGATGATAGTCCAGTCTCAATTTGTCTAAAGTATGAACAAAAGCCTTTCCTGGCATTACCATGATAACCCCTGATTGAAGTATGATCAAACTTTGTATACAACAAAGTTGGGGCTGTGTTTGGTATGTCCTCCTCAGAACATCTGGCTAAGCTTAAGCATATCCAGACAGGCTTAGAATGGCAATGGAGGGACAATAAATTTGCACATCTGTGGAAACAAATCACATCTGTGGTCACATTCCTTTCACTATTTTTAAAATATAGTGATTAATTATACAATTTCTGGCTAACCCCTAAACCGGCCTATCCGTCATGTAAGATATAGCGTGAATTTTTAGTTCTGGGTTAGTGTTAGTACTAAACCTTACCCTAAAACTAACCTTATACTAACTCTTAACGAAAACACAAAACCTAACCCTAACAATAACCCTAAACCAGACACTGAAATTCACGTCATATCTTACATAACGGACTAACCACTTAACCTGTGTTCTATCACAAAACAAGAAGTGGTTATCCAGAAATTGTAAAATTATGTCACCCCACTTCTAAATGTCATTCAAAACTTATAGTGTAGTGCTTTCATACAAGTGAAAGGCTTTTAAACAATCATTCAATCTGCATGCAGGTGGCGGCACCTAGTAGTGGAGTCTAAATTTATTACAAAACCCATATCCAAGCATTAATATTATATGTATACCACCGATTGGATTGTAATCAAACTTGCTATTTACTCTCCATGTGGCAAGGTATCACTAAGGATCAGGTTTCACATTTATCCCCTCTCACAGGAGACAGCCCAGTGGCTGGGTCCTAATCTGGTTGAATGATAATCATACTTGGTTTTCCGGTTTCATATTATAAGATACAACTTGGAATTGTGTTTTGTTTATTTCTGTGAATTTCTGTTCCATGTGACAGAATATCTCTTCGTCTTGTATATTGTAGATTTTAAGTTGCAGGTGACATCCTCTGGCCATCAAGCACATTTGCTGTTAGGGCATAAATTTAAAAGTTGATGATTTGGGGCCAGTTTCTTGAATTATTAAGTTTAATCTGGTATTAGATGATGCCATGTTGAAGGTCTATCTCTAACATGGTATTAACAATTTAATCTGGTGTAAGCGGCTTATCATCTATCGAGCAGATAATAATGAATTTTTTGTATGCTGAATGTGGCAGGATATCCACTGTTTCCTAGGTATCAGTTAGCAGGTGGACTGCCCTGATTTCAAACTCCACATCTAATTTCCAGGTAGTTATACTCTATGTAGCAATATTACTTGGGATCATGTTTCATCGTGGGAATCTACAAGTAGCTCCACTTGGTTTCCAACTCTAAATTTGTTTTCCTGCCATTATTAACATGGATAGCTAGATACTCTGATTGGATAATAATAAATAATTTTGTAAGATATACCTTGGAGTTACCTTGGAGTATTCTCACATATATTTGCTTTTTATACTATTACATTTGGCACCAGAGACCATAAATCCACACAAACCTGCATTTAATTTAACAAAAGTCTAGACTGTTTTCGTAAAGCCTAAATAGGTAAAAGAATCTTTATTTATAAATATCCCAGAGGCTTATTCGTGTATCCTTTGAGCCACATGCTAATACATAATCATCTGAAAAGTCTAAACATTGGACACTCTCCGTATGAGCAGACAACACAGCTAAAGAAGACAGTTTCTTCATTCCAAATATCCTAATCTTATTGTCCCAACCTGCTGTCGCAAAGATTTTCTCATCTTGTCGAATTTTGATACTGTTTAATCCAGGGTTTGTCATTTCTGTTTCTCTGTGACTGTGAATTTTTCCTTCTGTGATTTTCCAAGAAACTAATTTATTGTTTGCAGATCCAGAGATTCCAATATTTTTATTTTCGGTATAATCAAAACACATCAATGAATCTTGGTGAGCTTGATAACTATCTAACACTTTATCAGCTCTGAAATCCCATAGGACAATACACCCACTTTCATAACCAATCAAAATTTGGTTTATGTCTTGAGTTTGACTGACAGATTTAATAGCCATACACATGCCTTGTTTGTGGGTGGGTGTTGTCGGTTTGTAATGTTTGATTGTAAGCCTGTTCTGTATGTCAACAATGTCTATCTGAGACTGATCCACAGGACTGGGAATAACTATATACGGAGAGTTAGAGGCGGAGCCTGTAATGTAGCCAGCACAGAAACCCATAGATCCTGCAGGGAATGATTCTGAAACACAGGAAATACATTGGTTAAAAGATCAACCTATGCACAACTCCCAGGTTTTTTAAGTTGATTTGATTGGGTTTTATGGCATACTTAAGTTTATTTCACTCTGGTAATTTGACAGTCCAATGTTACTGTGTGAAGAAGATCACCCCTCGATGGCACTGGTAATAAAGATAAGACAACAGAGCAAGAGTGCACAAAACCAGGATAACAACATATAGACTTTGTCACTTAGATCGGAGAGCAATAGGAAACTCCATCCCAACTGTCCATAATATTTAATAAAGATTTAACACAGAATAAAAAGAGACATTCTGTCAGCATTTAGGATCTTGATTCAAAATTTAAAAAAATAAAATAATTTTTAATCTTGTTGATCTAGATAGTTACGTGTTAATTTTGCATTCTATGATAACGCCTGGTTAATAAAAAAATCATTAAACCAACAAACCATATATCAACCACAGTTAGCATTTTGCTCTTTTGATATTTTGATGAAAAAATCAGAACCAACACAGTACAATGATTTAGGCTGTGTATTTTGATTCAGGATAGCTTTTTTCATCTCAAAGAAATTTAAATAAAACTTCATGTCTTGATTATTTATTTTACAATTTCATATAAGCAAAAGTCTGTGACAAAACAGTTTTGAGCAACATGCCCAGATTTATTAGCTGAAGGATGCCCTGCACCAAAATGGCCCAGAAAAATTCTAAAGACTTTCTTCTCACCTGTTTTGATAAAATCTCCATTTTTTTCTTTCCATAAACAAACAGACCCTCCTCTGCTTTGAGTTACAAAGCTTTGAGATCTAGGAAGTTCTTCAATATACAGAACGGACTTGTTCATGTCATGTGCAAAAGAGTGTTTACATCTGTATGTTTTCAAATCCCAAAACTGTACGAGGCCATGTTGGTTTCCAGAAACCAGAACAGGTTCATGACTGGATGACTGGAAAAATCGAAGAGACGTGATTGGATAATCAGAACCCCTCAATACATACACTGGATCTGGGGGTGGTTTTGTCATGGCAATTTCTCTGGCAAAATATATAAAATATGGAAATAAATTTAAAATGTGAAAAAAGAAATACATATATTGGCTTTAGTCAGTTTAATGAATACATTTAAGGTTGGAATTGTTAATTTGGTTAGCTTAGGTTTAAGTTATCGTACTTTAAGTTTGGTTTGTTATAAATACGACAGCGGATAAAAATGCCAAAGGAATAATATACCAATGTTTAACATAAAGCGTACGTGACAAATGACATATACCTTGATCTAGCTGAATAATGATCTCGCTGAATTATATATAGACGGTCAACAGTTAATAGTTTAACAAGAGCTGGATTCCTGACAGAAAAGGGAGACAATCTGTAATAACGGACTGTGTTTCCGTTTTCTGGTAAATCCACGACGTTGAGATCTGAATTATGGCAATAATAATAAACTCATACAAGTACCAAGGAGCGATACGCATTATTTATGCATTTAAATGTAATATACAGACAAACAGAGAAGAAAGTTCCATAGCGCATCTCTGCATTGCACCCAAGAGCGACAACTCTAATTTCTAAAGACGAGCCTTTTCTTTTTTGGTTACGGGGCGATTTCTCCTCGGAATCAGTCCCTCCTGTTTGTCTAAGGTGCGTTTTAGATTAACATATTTGATATTCTTATCCAAGTTGGCGGAAGTTTCACATCCACAATTACCTCGCTCAGCGAAACAGATCACTCGACTTACAGCGTTGCAATGATCGGCTGTTTTGTTCTAACGATGCTAACCGCGGCCAGCACTGATTGGGCCCCGGCACAGATT
>JAVFBX010223417.1:0-11231 GCA_034783855.1 Mopalia kennerleyi | reverse complement strand
AATTAGGATTAAATGACATTATATTGGGCAATGGAAACGCGTTTATCTCCCCCTGCTGGGGCGCTTCATGTATCCATGGTAATTAGCACATGTATTCTGCGAGGGGATCGGCCAGAACACGTTGATCAAAATTAATTGGTTTTCGAGTTACTCATTTATTGTGTTGTTTTGACATTGTTCTTGATATAATGGTCATTATACTTTCTCTATATGTCCATATGTTACCCATAACTCAGCTCGAGATTTAAGGTTTATTGAGAAACTTATCTCGGGGAGTTATTTAGAACATAAGATGATTCGTCGATTTTAATTAATCTACATCCCTGTGCCAGTGTGATTGCTTTTAGAAATATGTATATATATTATATTTAGCGGAATGATAAACTGAAATATTTGTCAATCTTCATATCAGTCTAACTGTTTCAGCGTATTTCCTGTTGCTATAACATGCGTCAGTTACCTTAATTAATGATTAAGATAGTACTTTGATAACAGTTTTCATACATGTGTGGATGTTACATAGGTAAGTTTTATGTACAGGCTTAATTTAAATTGTAACCAGCAGCTCATTAGGCTCATGGCCTCTCGCCAGTTTGGTTTGAAAAGAGGTTGCCACTCACTCGCCATGTGATAATCCAAAGCAAGTAGGGCGATTTAAATCCGAAATCAAAAGAAATAAACCTAGCTCCCACGAAGAGATCAGGAATTAATGACACATGAAACACATTTTTGGGGATTTTTGAAGAATTCGTTTATATTAAGTATATACGGCTAGAAATGTAATAATACAAGTGGTCAGTATTTGCCGTAGGGAAACATTCACCGCCTTTGATAGGATAAAAATTCGGGGGTCGTTAGCCTCTGTAGCTCAGTCGGTTAGAGTCCTAGCCCTGCGAGCCAGAACCTCGTGTTTGAATCTATAGGTGGAGAGTATTTGTCACGTACATGGTCATTACCTTCTCTCAAAATGTCTGTATACAAGTTACCCATAACAACTCGGGATAATGATCTCTTCACAAAGTTGCCTTTGGAAGTTTATCTAGAACATGTGATGATAAATCGATATTTATAAGCCAAAATCCCTTTGTCTGTGAGATTAATTTTAAGAACATAAAACAAAATAATACACAAGAATGTATAAAATACGCTGAACCCGTAACATGTAAACAATTTCATAAACCACCATTCTATTTGCATGATGACACGGTTGACATCTTCTAGGTTCTGTCAACATACAGAGCGATATCTCGTGAAGTTTAGTGTGACATTAGTATAGCGATAACACTGAGGATTTGTGTCCATACGACCTCTCCAGAACCAGATTACTAGCTTAGATGAGTGATATATAAATATATAAATGTTACACTAACTATAAACTAGGGATATACAATTCTTCATTCGGAAGTCCTTGAATGTACTAGGCACATATACTCTTAGACGTGAATGTACCAGGCACACATACTCTCAGACGTGAATGTACTAGGCATATATACTCTTAGACGTGAATGTACCAGGCACATATACTCTTAGACGGGAATGTACCAGGCACACATACTCTCAGACGGGAATGTACCAGGCACATATACTGTCAGACGTGAATGTACTAGGCACATATACTCTCAGACGTGAATGTACCAGGCACATATACTCTTAGACATGACTGTACTAGGCACACATTCTCTCAGACGTGAACGTACTAGGCACATATGATAAACTCTCAGACTTGAATGTGCCAGGCACATATACTCTCACACGTGATTGCGCCATTATAACATGCACCTTTTCAAACCTGCTGATAAACACAGTCCGCATTCTGTAGAGAGTTAACAGTTTCTCTACACAATTCACTCCTGTAAGTAGCTAGATTAATTTAATTGTGTAAAAAGTGTGCATGTGCCGGTAAATAGCATTGCGGCGAACAAAATTTAGGCCTACGATCTGTCACGGTCAAGTTTAGTGAGGACACCTACGATCTGTCACGGCGAAGTTTAGTGAGGACACCTACGATCTGTCACGGCGAAGTTTAGTGAGGACACCTACGATCTGTCACGGTCAAGTTTAGTGAGGACACCTATGGTTACGATACTCTCGCGAGGTTTGGCTGATTGACAATGCTATGCTCGTCTAGCCTGCAGGATAGGCCATTTAATGAACCTAGTTTTTGCATAGTTATACAATATGTAGTTTTATGTCTATAGTGGTTGGATTTATCAATTAACTTAACCACATTGTGGTCGAATTTGATAATTCAATGTTTATGATTTTATCGGTGCCACAATATCCCATGACCCCTGGTTAACTTAGAGCTGATAGTTTGTGCCTAAACAAACCTGATGGGTCTAGGTGACATGGCAGTGACCTGTCAATGTATTAAACCGGCAATTCTCTCCACGAGTCCCCACCTCTATCGTTTTGCTTAAAATACAGTGAGACGGTGTATAATATATAGAAGTTGACGTCTTACTGTATATACAACAGTATACTTATCTATATCCGTCTTTTTTCTGGGTGTAAATGCAACCACTTGTTATCAGAAGCCAGTTCTGATGACTCTAACAGACAAAACTTTACTTAACATCCTGCCTTTTTCTTCTTTATTTACAGATGCGTAGAAGTAAGAAGTATGACAGTATGAGTGTTTGTATCTGGAAGTTAACATAGTCTCCACCTCTCTGGAGGAAGAGAATGGAACATTGGCCAACATCCAAACTTAACGGTGAATTGGGCAAGTTGTCTGTTTCTGACGAGATAAGTCTGTCGACTAAGACAAATATCAGTTCCAATTGGACTGCTACTAACAGCGTAGTTCAAGTTCCTCTGTATTGTTCCGCGGATTCTGCTACAAAACCTCATCTTGCGCAACAGATCAACCTGGATAGGGAGGGTGAGAACCGAATCACGGAGAAACACGACTCTGTGGATAAACTGAGGAGTTGTGTTGCCAGAGATAGGTTAGGTATTGATCACAAAATCGGCAGAATGTCTGACGGCTCTTCGGATATATCTGATCCTCACCCGAGCAGTTCAAGCACTGCCAGTAACAACAGTAACACAGTAGATACTTTGTCGGACCAGGACTTTCTTCAGGTGGAAATGTTCTTCCGCAGTCATAAAACTGACGTTCACGTTTGTCAGTGCCTGGCCAACCTTTACTTCGCCTCTAGTAGTGACAATGAATCCGGTAAACAGAACTGGGAGTTTGCCTCAACAGGAATTCCATTACTTATTCTCGATACGGGAGAACATCACAGGAAAAGAAGGCTACAGTTCATCATGGCAGAGAAAGGCACTGGTTTTGTTTTGTTTAAAGATGTAGTTGATCATTTGACGAAATACTCGGGCCCTCATTCCAACTTCCATACGCTTCATGTCTCCACGGACCATAAAAAATTAGCCGGACTGAGCTTTGACGATACAGCCGCTGCTACTGATTTCCTTGGTGTCTTTAAATTACTAACCAGTAATCCTGACGATGATCTGTTAAACCTCAGTAAAAAGAAAAAGAAGAAGGATAAAAACAAACCTAAAGTAAAGAAATACAAGGCTCCTAAAAAAGCTGAAATTTCTCAACCGTGTTGCTTCTTACATGTGACTAAGTTAGAACGCCCAACATTGAGCGAATTTTCAGAAGACTCCAGTGTTGGAATGGATAAGGGGAGTTTTGGGAGTGGGGACACCCTGGACGAGCTGTCCTCCTGACCTCCCCATTCCCCAGTATCAGCAAATCTGTGGTATTGTCGGTATTGCTAATTAAACATATTCGATGTGTTTTATGTGGATATCAGACTAGTGTATATTTGTACATGAACAATATATTTTAAGTGCTTAAAACTGACTTAATGATGCATCAAAAATAGAATGTTATATGTGTACATATATTACGGAAATTTGTAATATTTATGTTATTTCTCTACAGGCAAGTGATTGCACACTCCTCGATCCGCTACACATATATATCACTCTGACACAGGGATGTTGATTAATTCAAATCGAGGAATCATCTCATATAATATATATACACATATATATATATATATAATGTGCTTATCGGCGGATGTTCACACTATGGTTACAGAGTGATTTACAATCTCGCAAACAGCATGGGATCCCGTCTAGCCTTAAGGACAAAACATGTTACAATTGTGTTCAAATTCGTATGTAAAGGTATATATATATAACTGGTTTGGTCTATAGGCTGTAAGGCGACTCTGGATTATTGCTGAATTTAACTTGGCTCAACTTTACATTACATAGATATATATATATATATATATGCCAGTGGTTGAAGGGTTGTTTGTGGTTGATAACCAATAGATGTGATTTTGATAAAAGATGGTCTTCCGATTCACTGCCTTCATTTTTACTATAATCTTCTTGCCAGTTGCCACATTTTATTTATCTGACGTAGGTTATTAAACAAGCAGACAATTGTTTCTATCTTTTATAACGATTTCGTTAAACTTGTCTCGATGATGGTCTCTGTCCAAACTTGCCTCGGATGTGGGGACATTTTTTAGTTTGTCACTTGCATTGTTTGGTTGTTAGTCATACAATTAATTAAATACTTATTAAATTCACACCACTTACGTTCATGTCAAAGGTCCTAGATTGAGGCCAAATCTCACAATCACATTCTGTCTTTATTAATTTTGAATGATTTTTGTTTATTTTTGATGATGAATATATTAACAGTATTTTCGTTATATTGGGATGTACAAAACTGAAGGGTCCACGTGGCGGGCATTTACTGCTGCGATTCCGTGCCTTACTCTTATGGTTACTATTATTCGATTCCCAGGTGGATTTCAACACGCAAAATTTAAACTGCAGTCTGTTCAAGCTAAGGAAGCGTTATTCCAAAATAACAAAAATATGTTTGTTAATTGTGATCTAAATGTATATTACTATGAATCTGTTGATTACTGGCTGCTTTGTAATAAATGTAAAAAAAACCATAAGAATAAGCCTTTTGTGCCAATTTGTGGAAATCATCTTTCAATTGAATTTTAATATGCTTTGTGTAATAGGTCCCTTCTGCTATAGCGGTGGTATTCCATTATAGGTAACATTGTATGACTATGCAAAAATTATTTAAACAACTTTTTTCACAGAGACGTTGTCTGAAATGAGTAGTGTAGAATTTGAGTGTATTTTGAAATTGTCGTTTTTGTTTTTGAGTCACGACCAGTGGACTGTTCAGAGACATAAACTAGCCTTCCGTTATTATTAAGTTAACGTCAATAAGTATAATTCCTATCAAATTTAATGTTTATTTGCACTCTGATGTCTCCTTAGTTTGTTTTGTTAAATTTTATTATTGAAATATTACATTTTATCTTTTTAGAATTGATCTCCAGTCTTTGTTTTCTAAATGTTTTTTCGACTTACAGAAGTTTGTGTATTAATGTTATAGAACATAAGACGTCGTTTGGTCTAATTTCCCACGTGTGTATAACCTCATACAAAGGCTGTCCGTATAGGGAGCAGTGGCGTGTTCCACTTAATTATAAGTGCAATATACTCCAACTCCAGAGAGTTAGTGGAATTCCGTTCATTTGTAGGATGAAGGATTAGTCAAGAATGTAGACAGTTTGTTTAGTGTATATTCTACATCTTTCCGAGACAAGGCTAATGACATATAGTCATCGCTCATCGATCATCCATAAGCAGAGTGTAAGTCACGTTACATCATCCCTGAGCAGGGACGGTGACTCTCATAATGGCGATTATCAGTGGTGATTGGAAGGTATATCGAGGGCTTGGAGTCAGAACTGTCTGTTCTATTTGGGCTAAAATGACTCCACTATTTAGCATGTACTTGCTTATACTTTCTCTGATAGTATTATAGTGTACCTTATAAGCTTACTGATTATGTCCAATTTGTTACTTAAAGTCTATTTTCGTTTTCGACCAGAACTGGTTATGTCATTTTTTTGGTGTGTTTTTGTGACCTATAGAGGAAGATTGAGTATGAGGCCCAAGCATTGCACTTTGGAAAGTATTAGGAACTTAAATCTTCAAGATTATTGTTTTAGCTGGATTTTCTGATTTCATAGACACGATCAAACTTGTAAACATAGACAGTTCTGGTTCTAAGCCCTCGATATATTGTCCTCTTTAGGATATTTAACAAAACGAGCAAATGATAAATCCACGACATATATCACAATGTTAAATGGTAGCCTTCCAAGTGATACAGGGGGTATCTTGACCCAGACCTCCACATTAAAGAATCAGAAACTTGTTTGACACAGCATGCCCAGACACCATGCACTGCCAACAAACAAACACAGGACAGGATAGTCACGAAGCAAAACAAGGACGCAGCAACAGATAAATCTCCTTTTTCTAGTTACTTAGCTCTAGAGTTAATAATAAAAGGTCACACGAAGAATGTGGCTGTGTTAGAAACGCGTGTGCTAAATATGATTATGCTTCATAGGTCACAGGTAGAGCTTCCTGTACCATTTATTTGCCAGGTGGTTATAACTTTGGTCCAAACTGAATCTTTTACTTCAATCCATATTTCTTGAACTTTTGTTGTTCGTAGGACAATTTTTTTTATCGTAAATGACGCCACATAATGGAAATTTAATATGACATGAATGTCATCTAGGAAAATAATTTTTCTTCACGAAGCTTCAACTCTATTACAAATTCCCGGATTAACTTCAAACTGGAAATACAGTCTCCTCCTATAAAGATAACAAATGGGATTGAATTTCACCAAATTTCGTCAAACAAAATGAATGGCCACTATTGCATTATTTTACAATATTCTGCATATGTTGTGAACACTATAACTCTATTACAAATTCACGGATTAACTTGAAATATTGTCTCCGCCTATGAAGACAACAAATGGGATAGAATTTCATCAAATTCCGTAAAACAAAATGGCCCCCATTTTTAGATAGACTTAATACAATGACTTGTATTTTACTTTCTATATATCTAGTATTTTACCTACTTACAATATTTCTATTTCTGGCGGGTTTCAATTTCAGTTTTGCAAAGGGAGATAACTAAAACATGTCAAGTCGAGTGAGAAATTCAAATAAAACTTTATTTAAACACCAGTGAAGAATGTATATGAGTTATTATTGTGTATATTGTAAAAAAAACAGATTTGTGTTTTGAGAGGCCGGTGGTACCTCTGACACGGGTTAAGATAGGGCTAAGACGAAGGAATTATACATTGTGCTACATCCGCACCACCCTCATCTAATTTTGACGAAGTATGTCATACAATGAAGGTAATCATTACTATACAGGTCGCTCTTCCATTACATTTGCTCGTTTCGCGTTACCTTTATATCAGGACACGGCAGCCACGAAGAAATCTTACAAGCGTAAGATACAAAGGTTATCTTTTGACAGTATTGTCCTGATGTACTCGCTTAATGTGTAAATATTTGCTTGCCGAACTGCTTCAGAACTCTGTAAAATTATGTAAACAATGATAAAACGATCATTTGTGCTTGGTGGTTATCGTCATACTTAAAGCTGAGGTTTTCACTTATATGACAGTATGTTGCCGGTAACAATGGTTTTGTGTTTCGCTGATTAAAATCGACCCAAGATGTAATTTGACCGGTCTCGTTTCGGTCGTCTCCGTTGTCATCAACTTTCCGTCACATCCCGTGACGGTGTACCGCTATCTGCCTTGGTCGCCTAGCTGCGAGTGGAAGAATGTCTGAACCAGTAGAGATATGTGATATATCGCCATGGGAAAATCAAAGGTAATTGCAAATAATGCATGTACACATTAAGTTGTGTTTTTTAAAAAGAAATATATTTGCCTGCAGTAACAATATGAGCAGATTTAAATTCCAGTCACGTATTCAATTAACGATTTAAACGAACGCCAACAAATCACCCATGTTAATGGTACACTTGCCACAGAAAGCCTTTTAGATTTAGTATATAAGAGAACTATACATTTTCCATACACCACAGGTTTATTATAGCACAGGGCCATTGCATTGGTATTTATTTGACATAGAAACTCTGAATAAACAGCCAATTATATCTATGCACCAGATTCCGTGAAAGCAAGTAGGACGATTCTAAGTAGGTCCTGTACGCGATTACATCTTTACGGTCTTGCTGGACCCCTTGGGCTCAAAATGAACTACATTTCTTTTATCACTTGGATAAAAAGTTAGGTACCCTAAGTCACCCCCCAAATTCGTCCATAAAATGACTATTTTAGAAGCTATTTAAAAGACTTGTAAATTGAGTCTGAGGAGAGGAAGATGAATTTTTGTCAGAAACATAAATTTGTTCAAATACATGCTGTATTATTGTCACAACAACCAAAAACTTTAGGATTTGTCATGGACGATATTGGAGGTAAATTGGAAATAAAAAAAATAAGACTTTACAAGGTGGGATAGACAAAAAAATCCACTGTGATCGAACTCATCAAAAATTTTTTCAGTTTACTAGTTCAAGAACTATTCTGCTAGGCCCACTAGTCTATTGAGTCTTATCGTTATTGCACTGCGAGAAATAAAGCTTGAAAAATGCAGTCTATTTTTTTCTGACGATATTTATTAATTTTGCCATATTTTTAGAAATAATAGTAGGATTTTCACCACATTCACATATATGTTATTTTGAGTATTCAAGCTTTCCCAAATATATACATGGTTCAGATTTAACAGCCTAAATACAACAGGTGTTCTGAATATCGACCAATGGGTCCAGCAAGACCTTAATTCAAATGGACTTGCCTGTTTTGCATCATTTTCCTGATTGGCCGATATTGAATCGGTTACTCTCGCATATATTCTGTCGGAAAAGATGCATATGGATTTATTGTTAAACCTTGTAGAAACGTGCCGTAAATTAAATATATGAATTTACGTGAGACTTTCCCTGTGTGTATACATACGTGTATCTGTGTGTGTATACATACGTGAATCTGAGCCGGAACCGCTGGATGAGACTTTCCCTGTGTGTATACATACGTGTATCTGAGCCGGAACCGCTGGATGTTAGATGACAATAACTGTGTCTGGCAATAACTCCCCAGTAAGATGCTTAGATCCTTTATTTTACGGTCCGGTGTATAAAAACAGATCACTATTATCTTTTATTTTGAGAGCGCCTACATGTATGTAATGTCTGATTTTCCTATCCCTATTTTGCAAAAATCTCTCATTTCTCTGTCCTAACATTACGTGCCTTTCATTTGCTTATGTTTACAATTCGGCACCATACGCGCATGCTTCAATGATTATCCGATCTTCATATATATGGCAGTCCTTTCTCTCGATAATTTATATAAACTTACGGCTTGTTGCAATGTAGCCTTTCTTGTTACAGCGTTTTTCATTCTTAACGGCACGCCGGTGCATTTTGTAACAATAAGGGCTATAGGCCTAAATACCATCTATGGCCTTTCAACACAGATTTTTGGATAAACCTGCGCCATCAAGAAAAAAAACACAGCTGCTTTAGACTGTGTAATGTGGGTCAAAATAAAATTTGTAACATTTTTTATTCAGAATGGGTGAATTTGTTAGTAAAAGAACTTACAAATCTGCTAAATACTACGTACAATATTGTCATACTAACAAGGAATTCTTTCTCTTTATGACGATGGATTTTTTTTCCCTAGTATTTAAGAGACACTAATATGACCTAGGGTTCAGGGTTTTACTCGTTATTTGCATTCGAGATATTTCAGAAAGAGACCATCGTTTGAATCCAACGCTCAGCGGGGTCTATGTGTTATCAGAAGTCCATTAACTAGAAGTGTGAAACAGCCTATTCAGTAGTGCAGACGGCATTGTTTCTTCAACTTCACACAGCGCCCCATGCGGCAAACTGGCAAACCGTCAGGGGAAATAATTTAGCATTGAACTGCAATTTCGCTGCAAGCCATGACCTGGTTTGACATCGCAATGAAGTGAAATGCGCACGGAATCATGGGAGCAGTGACGCTTTTCTTCTAAGTCATTGCATGGTTGTTTCTGGGACAAAACCACTGACCTATATACGTCAGTGTTAAAATCAAACAAGTTGGCGACTATTATGGATTTAACCGATGTAATGAAAAAGTGAAAGAGATGCAGGCGTGTGAGTCCATTGTACATAAAGAAGTAATCTGTGCGAAATAATTGACATTGTAGAAAGTAGATAAGATTAATAAAGCCAACAGTAGACTTAAGAGAAATGACGTATCATAAGTCCATATCTCCGTCTATATTCAAAACCTGATCTTCATAAACCCTATATGATTTTCCCATAATTCAAGAGTGGTGCAAAGGGCCGAATTGCTAATCACAAATTACCGACTTGTTACGACGCTCACCGATTTAAACATGTCTGAAACCTCGACCATTTCCGTCCCTTAAATAATCTCTGATGTAAAGCTAATTTCAATGGCGGTCGTAACTATTGAATATTCATGAGTTACGCCCACTAACCTATATATAGTCCACATCGCTCTTCAGTTTAGAGTTTTCTCTGTTCCCATATCCGTTTGATGTATTCGTGCTAAAATGTAGATGCTCGTCGTTGCTTACAAGTACAAAGTGTATGTTCCTTATTTCACCGAGTTCATAGTTGGCTAAATTAACAGTTCACTTGTCAAACGGATAATGAAACAGGGGTAACTCCCATGGATTTACTTTCATCGTATGACTTAGTTATCCACGTGTTTATTGTTTACGTATGAAGGCTATTATTGTGTTGATATGATGACGTCATTGGAACTACATCATTATTAAAATACTTACAGCGGGCGAAATTTGAATTATTTGCAACAAGTCATACATAAAACGGAACAGTGTTTTGTTTAAATGAAATTTTACCCGAGAAACAGGCTTGCTTGATGTGGGTTTTTCAAATACAAATCCGCCTAGTACTTTGGTTGATTTCCACGCATGTGCGTTCAAAACATCCGGCGAACATTACACACATGGTAACAGTGCATGTTAAATATTTAATTTGAAAAATGGCCGTCAAATGGCCCTGTTATCGTGCAGTTGGTTTTCTGACAGGTTCATTTTTAAATATATTTCAAACATTGAATCGAACCAAAAACACATTTGAGGTAAATTATTTTGTTGAAAAGTCTTTTGTTTATATAACAAAATATACAACAATAGTTTTATGTAATATTTTAACAGGATTCGTTCGCAATCGTATTCTCGCGAGCGTTTCTATAGTGAACGAGACTAAGACAACTCTCGTACGCCATGCCAGGCCATCGCGCA